>JAODAL010049394.1:0-28220 GCA_025379985.1 Phyllomedusa bahiana | reverse complement strand
GAAAAAAAAAGGGCATAGACCATTCACACAAGACATCAATGACTTTAAAGATAACAAGACATACTTGTTCCTGGGTGACAAAGGCACAAGACAAACTTTTGATAATGATTTGTCGTCTACTGACACAGATTTATATGACATAGAAAAGGGCCAAAGGGGGTATCGAAGCAGATCAAGAGGGAGAGGAAGAAAAAGTAGAATGGGGGTTCCCAGCATGGTCGTGGGAGAGACCAACTTTTTTTAGGTGGACAAAAATTCCCCCCTCGGGAAATCAAAACTCCCTCCAGAATTAAAAATGTGTAGAGGTAAACCCCCAAAAAACCCAAACCCCTTAAAATATTTTCGTCCCCTTGAGGAGGAACCCTGGAAATGGATGTCATATATCTAGAGTTTTCTAAAGCATTTGATAATGTGCCATATAAAAAGTTGGTAAAAAAAATGAGAATGTTTGGGACTGGGGGGAAAAAAGTCTGCAAGTGGTTAAGTAATGGCTTAGTGATAGAAAACAAAGGGTGGTGATTAAATGGTACATACTCGACTGGATCCCTGTTACTGTGCGGTCCACGGGTCAGTAATGGACACTATGCTCTTTAATATTTTCATTAATTACCTTATGCATGGATTGCACAGTAGAATATCATTCTTTGCAGATGTTACTAAGCTCTGTAAAGTAATCAACACAATAGAGGATAATGTTTTATTTCAAAGGATTCTGGATAAAATTTGAGGGTGCCCCCAGAAATGGGAGAGAGGTTTTTAAAACAGATAAAGAAAATTCATTCCATAAATCATGGGGCAGACCACACATGAATTTTGTGTACAATTTTGGGCCCGTGACAGGGAAAGCATTATAAAACTTTAACAGGTTCAAAGGCAGGCAAAAAAAAAAATTAAAAGGGACCGGGGTGGACTGATACCGAAAAATTGCAGATTTGGGTTTATTTGTTTTTGGAAAGACAGCTTTGGGGGGACATAATAAATATATTTAAATATATTAAAGGTCAATATAGAGATCTATCACAGGATCTATTTATACCCAGGAGTATATTGAGAACAAGGGGGCATCCTCTACGCCAAGAGGAAAGAATGTTTCTGCACGAACAAAGAAAGGGATTCTTTACTGTAAGAGCAGTGAGGCTGTGGAACTCTCTGCCAGAAGAATTTGGCATGGTGAATTCACTAACATAGTTCTAAAAGGGTCTGAATGCATTTCTAGAGCGCAATAATATAAAAAGTTATAGTAACTAGGACTCTGGAGCAGGCTCGTTGATTCGGAGATTTAATCTGATTGCCAGATTGGAGTCGAGAAGAATTTATTTTCATTAAAATGAGGACAATTGGCTTCTACCTCATGGGGGTTTTTGCCTTTCTCTGGATCAACATTATAGGAAAATAGGCTGATCTCAATTGACATCTGTCTTTTTTCAGCCTTACAAACTATGTAACTATGTAATATATAGAGAAAATTGTGGTGGCGTTGCCATAATTTATCCATGATTTGGATGGGTTGCCTATGTAAACTGAAAGGGATTTCTGTTCTTGAGACTTGCTTTTTAGTGAGTATAGATGTTGAGGCACTGTATTCTTCGATACCTCATGAGATTGGTTTGAGGGCAGTAAGGGCATTCTTGAGCACAAGAGGTTGCCAGTTTAATGAACAGAATGCTTTCATCTTATGCCTCCTAGAGTATGTCCTCACCTGGAACTAATTTACATTTAACAACAAAACCTACCACCAGCTCTGGGGCACGGCCATAGGCAGCTCCTGTACGCAGGTCTATGCAAACTTGCTCCTGGACTGGTTGGAGGATAATTGTGTCTTTGGTGAGGCAAACACATTTGGCATGGAGGAGATCTTATTGTGGACAAGGTATAATGATGATGGTCTGGTTCTGTGGAAAGGGACAGTGGAGCAGTTTAAGGACTTTGTAGATTACCTGAACATCAGTAATGACTTGCATTTACAATTCACTTTTGACATTAATCCCCACGTCCTTCCTTTTTTGGATGTACTGATCAGAAAGACTCAAGGGGGGAATTTGGCCACCAATGTCCTTCTGAGATGGGAGAGCAGTCACCCTACCCACCTAAAAAAGAGGAATCCTGAAAGGGCAGTACATGAGGCTGAAACAGTACTGTTCAAACAGTACAATTTAAGCATCAAGCTCAAAAACCTCGGGAACAATTTCTCGATCGAGGTTATCCAGACAGGATTCTAAAATAAAAACGCCCTAAAATGTCCTCAGAAGACCCTTTTGGTATCCAAAAAGAAAACTGAAACAGAGAAGGTCTTTAGACTGATTGGCTACTTTGATGGGGCCGCTGGTTCAGTCAGAAACATTATCTCAAAAAATTGGGAGATTCTCAAAATGGACATGGACCTGAAAAAAGTTGTAAGGGATTATACCTATATCACATATAGGAGGGTTAGAAACCTCTGAGACTGTTTGGTCTGTAGCCATCTTGAAATTCAGGGCCCTAAAACCTGGTTACACCAACTAGTTTGTGGTTCATTTAAATGTAATGAGTGTGTCGCTTGTAACCACATTCAAACTGGTAAAATCTTTCACAGTAACATCTTTAAGGATTTGAAGATCATCCAATTCTTTAACTGCAGAAGTAAATTCATAGTGTACAAGTGCACATGCACCTGTGGCCTGGAATATATAGGTAATACCGTTAGGGATTTTCATAGGAGGGTTAGTGAACACCTCAACAACATTTGAAATAGCAAAGATACGCCAGTGGCGAGACATGTTTGCAACATGGATCAAGACAAAGTGAATAGTATGAAATTTATGGAAATCGACTGTGTACGACCTCCGTCTTGTGGGGGTTATTGGGATAGGTTACTTCTACATAGAGAGACTGAATTGATTTTCAGGCTAAAAATGACCTCTCCAAAAGGTCTTTATGAATGCTTAGATTTCCGCGGTTTCATTTGAGTCCTACTGTTTCCACGTCCACTAGTATCTGTTGATGTTGTCTTACATCTTTACCCACCAGGTCCATTCTTTGGACAGTGGAGTTTATACTATCAGACGTGTACTATTATTTGTTTACATATATGTTTTTTCACATGCATAATCACCAATTTTTTCATTACCCCTTCTCCTAGCTTCTCCATTTTAAATGGTTGATAGAATTACTTTCCACCATAAGACTACTGGCTGTAGCTGTCTTTTACATGCCCATGTAATATGACATTATTTTTTTTTGACCACTTTATTTTTGTTTAGTATCTCCCTTTGTATGGTCCTCTGGTTTCTGTGTTGCTCCTATAGGTTAACAATATTACCTTGTTCTCGACTTTCTTTACCTCCTTTTTTCCTTTTTTCTTATTGCCATTTATATAGCCCTTTAATGTGGGATACTTACCTTGTACATTAACCTGTCCTATGGGACTTGATGCCTACTTTGTTTGTTTGATTATCACCATCTAAACTTGTATTACATTTTATGCAACTTCACGGACTTATCGTCTGTGTTCTGAGCTCCGGCACCGGTGCCGCTTCCTGTGCATGCATGTTGTCGATCTACAGATCAGCTGGTCTGCAAGTCACTTCCTGTGACACAATGCTTGTTTAAAGCAGAACTCGCGGCAAATCGGACTGCATACAGATGCGTTGAATAGCGTCCAGGAAACAGGACACTTATCGATAGCGCCTACACATTGTCTCGTAGCTACAATCGAGGGATACTGGGCTCAGCTCTTTCTAGTATGAAGTTTGAAGCAGGGATTTGTGCATGAGCACTAATTTATCTATGGAAACTCACTCATAATGTTGGTGTGCTTGGCTGAGTCTATGGACATATCAATGAGTGTGCACACTATCATTATATTCTGTTGAATTTCATATCGTTGCTAGCATATGGGACTGTCTGTAGGATTGGATTAATTTTATATTGTTTGCATTACATGCGGCTATTTGATCCTACTTGATGAACCAGGACTCATGGCGTGAAGTAGTAGAAAATATGAATACACATATAATCTCTGACACTATGGGCCACATGTATGAAAACTAGTAACCTATGGGCGACAAAGTAAGCTTTAGACATAAACAGGTTGTAACGGTCCTGGGCTGTGGATCCACTGGGCCACCGCAAGCGATGGCGGAAGCCACACCAGGGAACGGAGTCTAAGTGGGTCCCGGTGTTCACCAGAGCCCGCCGCAAAGCGGGATGGACTTGCTGCGGCGGGATTCCACCAGGTCGCTACCCCTGATGTGACTTGCTTGCGGTGGTAGCCAAGGAATAGCGCGGTACAGAATCGGCAGGCAAACTCGTAGTCAGGGACGGGCCGGAAGGTCGGGGCAGGCAGCGAAGGTTCGTGGTCGGTAAACGTAAGCCGGAGAGACTGGTACACAGGATAGAGAACCGGAACGTAGACAGGGCTTCCTCGCATAGGTCAGAGCGCTATGGAATCGGCGAGGGCCAGGAAGAGGTGGAGCATAGATATAGGGACAGCGGCAGGTGTTTTCAATTATGGGCACGCTGGCCCTTTAAATTTGCAAGAGCCGGCGCGCGCGTGCCCTAAGGGGCCAGGGCGCGCGCACTGGCTGCGCACACAGACCGGAGCGGGGTCAGGTGAGATGGGAGACTTGCGGGGACGGGGGTGCACACGGGACGCGGCGCTGCCCGCACCCGGTGCGGCCCGCGTTATCGGGCAACGAGTGCGCCTGCAGCCCGGACCCCGGGCTGCAGCGCCACTCGTGACATAGGTTAATACATGTGGCCCTATATATATGTACCCACTCCTTTGATGTACTAATTATATCCCTGGTTCCTCCTTTCTGATATATACTTGGCATTTAGCTAATTTGATATGAAACTGTTGGTTGATCTATAGGAGACATTATACTCTTTTAGGCACTTTGTATAAACCGTCTGTATTTGCATACTTGGATTTACATACTTCTTTAAATGGTCTATTTTGGTTTGTGATATACTTACCATTTGTACTACTTCTTGGTACTGATTTGATACTGCTTGCTTTATTTATATATATACTCCCCTATATCTGTCCCCTGAGGAGATGCAAATGGGGCATCGAAACATGTTGGGACGCTGCATCTTGTATCAATAGGGTTAGTGTATGGAAGGGACAGGTTCCAGATAGGGATGCCCTTTTTGGGGCGATCACCCTGTGGTTAGTTTGGGGGGCTGAATAGACCAAGTAGGGACATAATAGGGCCATCTTGCTGGTCACGGTTTGTTGTTGCCTCCTCTGCCCTTCCTTATTTGTGACATTATCCTGTATCTCCTTGGACAATTTTGTCCCTTTAATTAATCTGAGCTTTGTCTTCGATATCTTATTTCATTTTAGCACCACAAATTAAATGTTAAGTTTTAGAATACACGTTATTTTCTAGGTTTTTGTTTATTAAGACCTGTCGTATATACCTGGGTTACTTGTCATGATTTCTTGGATCCCATACTTATTGGTGTGGTGCTCTGATTTATTTTAACGGATTGCCAAAAAAGTTTGCATTTTTTTAGGTGCTGTTTTTATTGTTTTGGATTTATCACAATAGTGCACTTCTAGGCTATAATCATGCAGGATATTTTATACTGATACACAGTTTCCCATTGTTATCACTTCCAAGTTTGTCCCCCGATAACTACCTGTTGCTGTTGCTAGTGTTAGACTGGCATGTCTTGGGCGTTCCCTCTATCCATAAGTAACTTTTACATAATCACACCTAAATTGCATCAAATTGTAGTTATGCTTGAAAGTTTGTGAATTATTTAGAAGTTTCTATATGTCAGCATGAATTTGACTTAAAACTACATCAGATTTTCACTTTTATGTACAAATGCAGAAATCCAGCAGGTATGATTTTATTCCTGCTGGATTCCTGCGTTTGTATGTAAAAGGATTACAAAGTGAATCGTATGCATGGGCTACAGCCGACAGCTCTCCATGCGGGATATACTGTACCGACCCTGAGCACCACTAGATCGAACAGAGGGGTGAGCATTACAAAGAAATGTACTTTTGTTCTACATCAGATTTTCACAAGTCCTAAAACTGCACAGAGAGAACCAAATTAAAACAGCTTTTAGTTGCTAAGAGATTATGTAGGTATATTTTGTGGCTTGGATTATTATATGCCTTGCTCTTTCTTAGCCAAACACTCCTGGGGAGTGTAATAATAGTCTTCAATTTATTACATTTGTATGCAATCTGATTGTGGATTGTTGGAGTCCAAACTCGTAAGAGATGCTTTTGTGAGGTTTTCCAGCCTGATGAACATTAACAGCTCTTTTGAGGTCCTCAGAAATATCTGTTTGTGTCATGATACCCTTTTACAAATGTGTTGTGGGAATCAGAATTTGATAGATCCCTGTTGTGTAGATACAACAGGTCCCCACTCACACCCAGTTGTCATCCCACCAATTGCAAACACTTGACTCTAATTTCACCTTCTAATTAACTGCTAAATCTAAAGGTTCACATACTTTCGCCACTCACAAATATGTGATATTGGCTAATTTTCCTAAAAAATAAATGTCTAAGTCCAGATGGTATTCTAAATAACTGGATCTGTGCACCAAACCTACTAGGTATCTTTACATGCTGAATATGAAAACTGGATGGGAAAGAAACAATGGATCAACACTTTAACCCCTTATTGTCGCAGCCAGTTTTGACCTCCCTGACAGAGCCCCATTTTTAAAATCTTACCTGTGGCACTTTATGTAGGAATTACTTTTTGATACTTTTGCCTATCCATGCGATTCGGAGAATGTTTTCTGGTGACACATTTTGCTTTAAGTTAGTAAGAAATTTTGGTCCATACAATCCTTGTTTATTTGTGAAAAATATCAAAATATTGTGAAAATTTTGAAAAATTTGCCATTTTCAAGGTTCAAAAATGTCTGTGTGTAAGACAGATAGTTATTCCACACAAAACATTTTATAACTAGCATCTGCTATATGTTTACTGTAGGTTGGTAACATTTACTATATATAATTTTATGTTTTTTACGACATTAGGGGGCTTAGAAATTTAGTAGTAATTTTTCACATTTTCAAGAAAATTTGCAGCATTGATTTTTTTAGGGACTAGTCCAGTTCTGAGGTGGCTTTGAAGGGCCTGTATTTTAGACACCCCCATAAGTGACTTTACCTAAGAAACTCCACCCCTTGAAGTTTTCAAAACAGAATTTATGAAGCAAAGTGTTTTGTAAATTTTAAATTTGTATCCATTATTCATCAGAACACTGTATATAACAGGGAAATGCAACTCAACATCGATTTCCCCAATTCTCACATTTTTGGAGATATCCCATATGTGTATTGTTTTCCAACAATCTGCAATTTCAGCTGAAAATGTAAAATTTTTACAAGGAATCCTGGAAAAAAACACCCTAAAATTTGTTATGCAATGTCTTCCAAGTTTGGCAATATCCTATATATGGATGTAAACTGCTGTTTGAATGCATGGCAGGGCGTACAAGGGAAGGAGCGCTATTTGGCTTTTCAAAGGCAGATTTTGGTGAGTGCCATATCACATTTACAGAGCCCCTAAAGTCCCAGAACAAGTGAAAAACCTTACAGAAGTCACCCCATTTTGAATTCAACATTCCTCAGGTATCTCATATAGGCGTTGTGACAAGGCCTTGTCATGGGGGCTGGCGCGGGTGCCGTCGCCCCCGGCAGCCGCCCCCCTGCCCGCAGAGGGTCCGGCGCGGGGTCCACGGCCGCCCACGACCATCCCCCTGCTGCCCATGCTCCTGCGCCAGGTTACTTACCAGTCCACGCTCCTGTGCTTCCTCCTTCTGCCTGTCCCGGCCACCGCGCACATCCCCGCTGCTTAGGCGCGCACGCGACGGCTGGTCTGGATTTAAAGGGCCAGCGCACCGCTAATTTGCTAATTGGGGCCGCTGGTCCTATATATTGTACACGCCCCCTGCACTCCCTGCCAGTTTGTTGGTGTGCGTTCAGTGTCTTTAGAGAGTGTTGGAGTCCGTATTGATTACCCGTGTACCAGTCCGTTCCGCTACGTTTCCTGACCTTGCCTGTTTGCCGCCTGCCCTGACCGTCTTCCTGTCTCTGACCACGAACCACTGCCGTCTGCCATGACCTTCTGCCTGTCCCCAACTACGCCTCCGGATTACGATTCTGTACCACGCATTACCCCGGCCGCCATCGCAAGCAAGTCATGTCAGGGGTAGCGGCCTGGTAGCCTCACACCGCAGCAAGTCCATCCCGCTTTGCGGCAGGCTCTGGTGAAAACTGGGGGCTACTTAGACTCCGCTCCCTGGCGTGGCTTACACCATCGCTTGCGGTGGTCCAGCGAATCCACCAAATCCGTTACAGGCCTGGTCATCGAAGGCCGATATGTGTCACCGTGGTTCAAGGCTGCAGTGAAGTATGCTGGTATGTAGGTCTGTAACCTTAGGTTATAGATATGTTGTTTATTTTAACATCACTGCTTAGAGCAGTGGTATTTCGGGAGGGCTTTTTACTGGAGCAGTCTTAGAGTTGGGAGGGATGACTGCTCCCACATATCCATCCCGAGTTTCCCCTGGCCTATAAAGCCTGGAAGTCAGGTGGCTTGGGTGTGGTGTGTGACTCCAAGCCTGGAGTTGTGTGGAGAGGGTCTGCTGGGCTGATCTGTCCAGAGAAGCTATTTAACAGCATCCTATGCACTGCCTGAGACTTTGTTGGTGAGCTTAACAAGTGTTTATTAACCTGTGTGAAGCCTAATGCAAGGCTGCCTTCCTGTTTTGTTTGCACCCTGCTGAATACAAGCCATTTATGTTATCTGTGGACCTATGTAATAAAACTTGATTAAATTTGTTTGTGGTCCCTGTGACGGAGCTAAACCCCCCCTCCCCCCACCACCACCACCACCAGGGTGTATTGTGCAATTTGAGTGCACAGGTGCTCCACAGCATTGGGCCATAAAAATGGGAGGGGAGTAATGCCAACTCCACCATTGTTTTTTGGGGTTCATAGTTACAGCATTTGTCGTGCGATATAAATGACAGGATAACTCTGCTATGCAGGTTGGTACAATTACAATGAAATACATTTTATATATTTCTTTATATTTTATTACTTTTAAACAATAGAAATGTGTTTGTAAATAAATGTGTTTTTATGTCATTATAGTCTGATAGCCATAACTTTTTTTTATTTTTCTTTATATGGAGCTAATTAAGGGCTTTTTTTGCAAGATAAAATGATGTTTCTATTGGTACCATTATGGGGTTCATATGATGCTTTGATCACTTTTTATCAAGGTTTTTCAGAGGTGTTTTGAACATAATACAACAATTCTTGTAGTGTTTTTTATTTTTACAGCGGTCACCATGAGGTTGAAATGACATGATAGCTTTACTCAGCAGTTCAATACGATTACAGTAATACCCAATTTGTATTTTTTTATGTTTCACTGCTTTTACACAGAAAAAAACACTTTTATTAAAAAAGGAAAACATGTTTGCATCGCCATATTGTGAGAGCCATAACTTCTTTTTATTTTTCTGTGTATGGCGCTAAATAGCAGCTTGTTTTTTGCGGGATCCAGTTTTTTGGAAGCCAAGGTGAAGAAAATACTGCAATCCTAGTAGTGTTTTTTTATTTGTAACAGTGTTCACTGTGCAGTATATGTGACGTTAGTTTTACTTTGTGGATCAATATAAATACGGCGATACCCAATTTATATACTTTTTTATGTTGAAGCTCTTTCAAACAATGTGTTTTTATTGTGTAAAACAATGTTTATGCATTGCTATCTTCAAATAGCCATAACTTTTTTATTTTTCTGACATTTTCATTGTTACCACTGTCATTTATATGACTTTTTATTCCATTTTAGGTGCTGAGGGATGAACGAAAATTGCAACTCTGTGACTGTTCTGTTTGTTTTTTGTTTTTTTTTACAGAGTTCACCGTGAGGGTTAAATAACATGATGGATTTACAAGGTAGGTCGTTACCCATGTGGCAATACCAAATATGCATAATTTATTTATTTTATATATTAATAGGGTCGATTGGCATTTGTAAAGGGGAAAAGGACAGGACGGTGTACATGTTTTTATTTTATTTTTTGTGCTGTGCTTTACTTTTTTCTTTAAACTTTTTTTGTACTTTTTAACATTTATTGACTCTTCCCCAAAGATGACTTGTATGCCTGGCCATGTCCAAAGGGCGCGGCCAGACATAATGATGTCACATGCAGCCTAGAAGCATGTGTTAGGTTACCGGGTTGCTAGAAAAGCCATCGGCAGCTGCAATTACATTGTGACAGTGCCAATTGAGAAAGAGGGAGCGCCCTCTCTCTGTCTTTCCCTTAGCGGGAGCTAAGGGGTTAATTGCCTGCGGCCGGAGTGAGCTCTGGCTGCAGGTGACACAGCATGGTGCCAGCTATAGTATACAGCTGGTCCCATGCTACAATAGTGCGGACCCTGCTTGAGAGCCCACATAATGCCTAGAACATACCTTTATGTCCATTTGTGGGAAGTCACTTCCCACTAGGATGGACAGATACGTCCAATGTTGGAAAGGGGTTAAAGATTACAAAAGAGTGTTCTGACTGTTCAAAATGCTTGTTAGGTATGATGAAGAAGAGAAACAAACAAGCATACTTGCCTACCAGTTCTGTCACCATCTCAGTGATTTCAGCTGTAGCCTTGCCGTTCATCAGTCACATGACTGGAGCATTTTTAAATTAAACTTATCAGGCCAAGCCACCTACTACTTTTGGTCCGTGGCCCAGTGATGAGGCACACATGCTCACTTCAGGCAATTTCTGTCTTGGAGAGGGGCCAGCATTGGTGCTCTTATCGGTGGCTACAAAGCCCAATATGTAGATGTGCTACATTCTGACACCTGTCTATCACAGTAATGAGTATCATTGGATTAACACTTTAACGTTATGCAGATAGTGCATCACCTTCCTTGGAAAGAGTTGGCACCTGAATGCACTATGGGAAGAAGACAAACAGCAGCAATGTGATACTCTGAGCAATGTTTTGCTGGGAAACCTTGGGTCCTGACTAGTGTTGATCGAACTGTTCTAGAAAAGTTAGGTTCTAGAAATACTTCTTGAATTTTTAGAACTGGAAACGAACCAAACATTTTACTGTTCATTTGAGTAAAGTTCTAGTTCTATTTCGAAAGTAAATTTTCAGTTTCGTTTTTAGCGGCTTTCTGCACTTGTGGCGGCCATCCAATCACCTTTCTGCACTTTTGGCGGCCATCTAATCAGTGCAGAGCACAGGGAAGTGTCAAAAATGTCATTGTTGAGGTGTAGGGCTCTCGTTGGCTGCTAAAATCCCATGACCATGTTATATATATTTCCCTGTATTGCCTTGTGAATGCCATTTTCAGCTCACTCTCTGTACTGTTCATACTGCTCTTAGTTAGTTAGATAGCAATTTCGTCTCCATAGATATCAATAGTTAGTGAGTTTGGTATTGCTGGCTGCATCTTTCCCACACCCAGAGGCTATTATTTGGCGACATTTGCAGACTCACATAATGCCTAACTCTCATATAGAATCCAAAATATAATAGCATTGGGACCAGCGATGTTTCTGTGAAGTGGTGCTATATTTTATTGTAATTAATTAGTGCAGAGGGTACAAAAAGAGGATAAAACTCTCATATACATGGATATACACTCACCGGCCACTTTATTAGGTACACCTGTCCAACTGCTCGTTAACACTTAATTTCTAATCAGCCAATCACATGGCGGCAACAGTGCATTTAGGCATGTAGACATGGTCAAGACAATCTCCTGCAGTTCAAACCGAGCATCAATATGGGGAAGAAAGGTGATATGAGTGCCTTTGAACGTGGCATGGTTGTTGGTGCCAGAAGGGCTGGTCTGAGTATTTCAGAAACTGCTGATCTCCTGGGATTTTCACGCACAACCATCTCTAGGGTTTACAGAGAATGGTCCGAAAAAGAAAAAACATCCAGTGAGCGGCAGTCCTGTGGGCGGAAATGCCTTGTTGATGCCAGAGGTCAAAGGAGAATGGGCAGACTGGTTCGAGCTGATAGAAAGGCAACAGTGACTCAAATAGCCACCCGTTACAACCAAGGTAGGCAGAAGAGCATCTCTGAACGCACAGTATGGCGAACTTTGAGGCAGATGGGCTACAGCAGCAGAAGACCACACCGGGTGCCACTCCTTTCAGCTAAGAACAGGAAACTGAGGCTCCAATTTGCCCAAGCTCATCGAAATTGGACAGTAGAAGATTGGAAAAACGTTGCCTGGTCTGATGAGTCTCGATTTCTGCTGCGACATTCGGATGGTAGGGTCAGAATTTGGCGTCAACAACATGAAAGCATGGATCCATCCTGCCTTGTATCAACGGTTCAGGCTGGTGGTGGTGGTGTCATGGTGTGGGGAATATTTTCTTGGCACTCTTTGGGCCCCTTGGTACCAATTGAGCATCGTTGCAACACCTTGTGGAATCTATGCCACGAAGAATTGAGGCAGTTCTGAAGGCAAAAGGGGGTCCAACCCGTTACTAGCATGGTGTACCTAATAAAGTGGCCGGTGAGTGTATATTATACAGAGTGCTTGGATTTGCTAAATCATACTCAGTGCCCAAAAGTTCAGTTTTTGCAGTTTTGGAGGTTCAGTAATTATATAACACACCGTCTCCAAATCTCCTATGTGTCAAAAGGGCTTTCGGGCCCCCTCAGGATACAGGGCCCCATAGCAGCTGCTACCGCTGCACCTCCTATAGTTACGCCCCTGATTGCAAGCTGTCCTCATCTTTTCAGTTAGCCATTGAAAGGAATGAAGTATTTTAGCCTCTCAATTTTTTTCTGTCACTCTTAGAGACAAATTTTCTTCACTAAGTTGTTCCACGTATCCAGTTTACTGTTATGGATGGTAATTACAGCTTCTCCTCACCTATATAGGTATAGAAATTAATGAGAACATCTTCTCCTGTTGACTTTAATGGGGTTCTAGTTCAAATAGAACCTTGAACCGAACACACTAAAGTTCGAGGTTCTAATCGAACTAGAACTTTTTACTGCTCGCTCATCTCTAGTCCTGACATTCATGTGAATGTTATTCTGACATATAATACTTACCTAAACAATGTTACAGACTTACTTTAAAACTGTTGCAATACTCAATACTTGTGATGACATATTTCAGATAAGTTGGAAACATTTTATAATACGACATTTTACATTTAGGTTGTGTAGACTTTTAGGATGCGTTCACACAGGACAGACAAAAATCCGACCAATATTTTGTCTTTTTTGGCACTTATGGGGACGGCTCTTGTCTGCGGTTTGCGGATTCAAGACATCAACTTTCACATTCACAAGTTCATGGTCCACTTGAAAACCGTGCGGAAGAATGAGCATGTTCTAAGTTTTTAGGAACGCTGGCAGTGACAAAAACCATCCAGTGGAAAATCCGTGCAGTGTGAACTACTGCACGGATTTTCTATTTAAGTCTATGCAGATGGTTGACAGTCGGTTTACAGATGGTTTTCAAATCCGAAAACCGTCTGTAAAACCAAGTGAAAACCAGTGCCGTGGGGACATGCCCTTAAATTACTCTCAGTAGTCAGAACAGAACTCTTCTTAGTTACAGTCACAGCAGTGATCTCTCCCCAATATTAGAAATATTCCCTTTAACTTCCTCATTGATTGACAGCCCCTCTCTCACTTTGCATTGCAGAAGCTATCATTTATCACTTCTAACTTGAATGATTAAAAATCCACGCTAAAATATGAAATATTCCTTTGACATGAATGCTCAGAAGAAAATTTGACTTATTAAATGGGTTTATTTAGACATCCTCTTCTACAAATGAGGACCCAGTGCTGATCACCACAGGTCTAGCAGCAGTAGATGATTTGTCTCAATAGAGACAACTTCTTTAAGAATGCAGACCTCTCAGTACCCACTCTATCCACTCTAGGAAAACAGCTGATTTTCTAGTTGAAGCTGTGGCCAGACACAAATCTTCCCCTCTACAGAGAAATTGAAGCTTCCAGTTTAATGGATGTCCATGTAATCCAAGGATGTCTCTTATTCACCTGAACAGCAGCCTTTCATACATAGGGGTACTCGGATCTGGTTTACAGAGGGAGTTGGGTCAAGTGAGGTTCTTTTTCCATGACAGCCACATACCACAATAGGGAATATGTACGGAGTTTGTCTTCATGAAAGAACACCTTTCTTTTAATTAGCTGTTACTAATGGAAGAAACTAAACTGACAGATTTCTCCTGCAGTTGGGGCTGTAGGGTAAATTTATTATTCATAACGCACTTTTAAATGAATAGGTGATCACAAAATCCATAAATTCAGTGAATCCTCTTGTTATGGCTCTGTTTATTCATCTTCAGTACTGGTTAACATAAGGGAGTGGCTCAGATCACACGGCTTTTAATTTCAGCAAATCAATTTAATAAGGTAGCTTATTATTTTCAAAGCACCAAAGATGTACATTCATTATAAAAAAAAAAATTTGTACATGGTCTGTATCAGAGTCCTTTGTGTCTGTCAATGCATATGATTATTTGTCGTAGCGTCCTTTTCTAGGTAAACCCTCCAGTCGGTGCATTCATGCTCTTATTTAGGCAGAGCTTGCATTATGTCCTCACATCAAATTGTGAAGATGGCAGCAACGTTTCGGGAAATGCTCCCTTTGCGTGATGCAAAGGACTCTGATACAGGTCATGTACAAACATTTTTTTATTAAGAATGTACATCTTTGGTGCTTTGAAAATAATAAGCTACCTTATTAAATTGATTTGTTGAAATTTAAAGCTGTGTGATTTGAGCCACGTACTAGTGAATGCAATAGTGGGACCCGGGCTTGGTGACTGAAAACCCATGTTCGGGAAACGTTGCCCAGTTGTCGACAACCACTTAGGTTCGGACCGGAAACTAGGTGTGGACAGCTGGGTTGGTCAAGTGCTAAGACTCCTGTCTCCCCTACCTCTCCTTCTTGGTAGTACATTCAATACGTTATAGCAAGCCCAGTAACTTTCATCCAGGTCAGTATGACTACCATCCAGGATCTTGCGACCAGAATGGAGGGTTTTTTGGGCCAGGTTTCTGAGTTATCAAACCAGTTTCATGTTCTTACACGACAGCATCCCCTGTAGTCTCTGTCCAGCAGCCACCGGTTCCATGAGAACCAAAAATGCTACACTCAGATCATTTCTCAGGACACCGTGAGAAATTTGAGACATTCCGGGAGTCGTGTCTGCTTTATTTTCAGGTGAAGCCCCTAGCCTCCCAGGTCCAAATGGTGGGGGTTGTTGTCACCCTGTTACAGGAAGACCCCCAAGAATGGGCCCTGAAGTTTCCTCCTGATGCTGAGTGGTGGTGTTCCTTGGAACGATTCTTTCAGTCCCTGGGCGCTATCTACTCTGAACCAGATCATGTATCACTTGCGGAATCTTAGCTCCTGACAATACGTGAGGGAAAAAACTCTGCAGAGGAGTATTGCACAGAGTTCCACAAGTGGTGTGTGATGGCAGGATGGTGTGACCCGGCATTAAAGGCCCTGTTCAGACAGGACTTATTGGATCCACTTAAGGATGTCTGGGTCAACCATCCCAATCCTAGCTCTTTAGAATAGGCTATAGCCCTGGCAGTTCGCATTGACGGCAGGCTCCGTGAGAGACATATGGAGAAAGCAGGCCCTGATCACCCCTCTATGTTTTCTCTCTCATCTTCTGTCTTTTCTAAGAAATCTGTCCCTCCTCATTCTACGTCTGTAGAAGAGCCAATGCAGCTTGGAGCCATGGATGCTAAGGCTCGGAGGGAAAAACGGCTCAAAAACGTCCCTTGTTTGCACTGCGGCAAGCCAAGTCACTTCCTATGGAACTGCCCCATTAGAACCAGGCTTCTGCTAGAAAAACTCCCATGCCTGAGTCGTAGATGGGGGAACAACTCAGGCAATTAAGTATCTTCCGAACCTATATCAAAAGTATTATTGCTTTTGTCCTTGTTTTTTGGTTCTAAGTCTGTATCTGGTCAGGCCCAGGTTGATTCCAGGATGGCTACCAACTTTCTTGATTCTGCTTTCATGTCGGCCTTGGGCCTGGATTTGGTGGAGTTGGACCATCCTTTCATATTACTAGAGCAGATTGTCCTGTTGGCTGGGGGAAGAATCCATTTTAACAACCCTCAGGTATTTTTGTGTTGGTTTGATTCAAACTGAGTTTGTGACATTTTTTTCTTATAGAAAACTAGTCCTTTGATATAATTTTAGGTGCCCCTTGGCTAATGCTTCATAACCCTAACATTGACTGGAGCAGGGGAGAATTGATAAAATGGGGGCCCCAATGCTCCTCCCACTGTATCTCTTTACAATTATCTGAATGTCAAATAACTGAAGACCATTTGCCTGAGTACATCTCTGATTTTGTCATTGTGTTCAACAAAAAATCTGCTGATTTGTTAGCCCCACCGTAGACCTTATGATTTTGGTATTGAACTCTTTTCTGGGTCAAAATACCATAAGGGAAGGATCTTCAATCTTTCGGATCCCGAGCGTGAAGCTATGAGAATATATACAGGATAGTCTCCTTAAAGGACACATCTGTCCTTCTAATTATCCTATTGGGGTGGGTGTTTTTCTCTGTGGAGAAGAAGGATGGTGGGCTCAGACCCCCGTATAGATTATCGGGAGTATAAGAACATTACAGTCAAAAACTAGTACCCTTTTCCCTTGATCCCTGATCTGTACAGTTTGAAGGTGCTCGCTGGTTCTCCAAGATTGATCTCAGCGGGGCCTACAATCTGATGTGGATCAAAGAGGGGAATAAGTGGAATACTGTGTGCAACACCCCAGAGGGACATTTGAAATACCTTGTCACGCCTTTTGGGTTGTGTAATGCACCCGCAGTGTTCCAACAGTTCGTTAATGATATTTTCCGTGCTCTCCTGGGCTGGTATGTAGTAGTTTATCCTGATGATATTTTGATATTTTCTCTGTACTTGGCCACGCATTTTAAGCATGTCAGAAATGTACTTTGCAGATTACATCAAAAACAATTGTTTGCTAAGTTGTAAAAATGCCTATTCGGGTTAGACAGGGCCACCTTTTTGGGGTACATCATCAACCCAGAATCCTTTTGTTGCTTCAGGTTGGAGAACTCCACAAAGAGAAGATTTTGTTCCTCATGATGTCGCATTTTACCTCTGTGGTTCTCCTGGGCCTTCCGTGGCTGCAGCTATTTGCTCCCATATGGGACTAGCAAATGGGCGAAGTCACTTGCTGGGGAGAACAGTGCCATGCCCGGTGTCTGACACCTCTTCGCTTGGTGAAACCCATTGCTCCATCTACGCCCTCTATCCGGCTTCCAGGCCTTTTCAACTCTATATCAAGAGTTTGTGGATGTCTTCAGTGTGAAACAACCAAAGACTCTTCCGCCAGATTCGGCCTATTGCTGCCTGATAGATCTCAAGGTAAAGTGTGCTCCTTGTCAGTACCTGACACCCAAACCATGTCAGCCTATATCAAGGAAAATTTGCAAAAGGGTTTTATGCACAAGTCGTCTTACCCCTGATCTCTGAGCTCTGCCTGCATGGAGCCAGAATCTTCTCTAAACTCGACTTGTGTGGAGTCTACAACCTGATCAGTATTCGTGAAGGCGACCAATGGAAGAATGCCTTCAACAGCCATGACAGGCATTTTGGGCATCTTGTGATGCTCTTTGGTCTCTGCAATGCTCCAGCTGTCTTTCAGGACTTGTCAATGAAGTCTTCTAAGACCTCCCATATGTTTCTGTCGTATTATATCTAGATGGCATATTTTCTCCTGATCTCAAGTTGCATCGCGATCATATAAGTCTGGTTCTAAGATGTTTAAGGGCTAATCATCTTTACGCAAAACTGGAGAAATGTGTATTTGAACAGATCAGTCTACCATTCCTGGGGTACACCATCTCTGATAGAGGTATGCAAATGGTCCTGCTAAATTGTCTGCTGTTCTTCTATGGCTGTGACCTATAGGACTTTGTTCAATCCAGTGCTTCTTGGACTTTGCGAACTATTATCATCAATTGATATCATCAAATGAGGACCGCTTTGACAGTCCTCATTAACAACCTCCAACCCTAAATTTTGGCTGCCTGAAGCGGAAAAAGCCTTTGCCCATCTTAAAGCTGCGATTGCCACAGCATTGATTCTAACTCACCCAGTTCCAAGATCTTTTACTGAGAGGTGGATTTCTCTTCCATAGGAGCTGGAGATGTTCTCACACAGAAAACTCCTAAATAGTGATAAGCGAGGCCTAAAAAGTTCGAGTCAAGAACTCGAATTTTGAACCCCATTTGAACCCCAGAAGAGTAAACTGGATACGTGGAACAACCTAGTGAAGAAAATTTGGCTCTGAGAGTCACAGAAAAAAATTGAGAGGCTAAAATAATTATTTCCTTTAAATGGCTAACTGAAAAGATGAGGACAGCGTAGCTGTAGGAGGTGCATCAGTAGCATCAGTAGCGACTTGAAAGGCGCGAGATTGAAGCGCGCCCAGCGTCTCTCATCAACTGCAGCATTGACTGTGGTTCGCGTAGGGCAGAGCAGGCTCGGACCGTGCGGTGGCGTGCAAAGGTCTCCTCGGCGCAGTTTGAAGTCGCGCTTTGTATCCTCTGCGTGAGCGGCATTGACTGCCGTCACCCGGTGATTCTAGAGGGACTATTAGGTGATCTACTATCCACTTTGAGACAACC
Organism: Phyllomedusa bahiana; assembly: GCA_025379985.1. Taxonomy (NCBI): domain Eukaryota; kingdom Metazoa; phylum Chordata; class Amphibia; order Anura; family Hylidae; genus Phyllomedusa; species Phyllomedusa bahiana. Next base: position 9,524 of record JAODAL010049394.1, on the reverse strand, counting down.
GGTCCACTACGGGCGTTATTGCTTCAGCTGGTAAGGTGTCTATACATACATTATATCTGAAGGTAGTGGCTCTTTTGCTATTGAGACAGTCATGTCATAGCGGATACTCCATTTTGGTTAGAGTGTCTGGCGGTAACAAGTGGATAGGCTTCTAGCTCTCTAGGTTTATCACCTTCTGTGATTATCACAGATTAATATCACACTACAAAAGTGTCATTGTGTATGTTGTAGTGTCGAGTTTTGGTGTTGGTGTGCACTTTCTATTGTTTTGTTCATGTTGGCAACTGTATAATTTGAGTTTTTGACATATCTATGTTTACACCCTTGTCATATTACTGTATCCCTTTAAACACATTTTCATTTATACCCTTGTTATATCATCGTGTATACCCCTCTTTTTTTCTCCCCTTATAATAGTCCCCTGAGGAGATCTTGTTGTTATCTGGGGAAGGTTGAAACATGTTGGGACAGGGGTCTTTAGGGTTAGATTAGCGTAAGAGTTAGGTTCCGGACGGGAGCGTCCTTATCGGGACGACCATCCCGTATCTTAGTAGGCTAGGGTATATTTTTTAGATCTTGTAGGGTGTCTTCGTTAGTGCACTTGTTTGTTTGTCTTTGCTGGCCTTTTGTGAGATTTTATTGGTATATTTATTAAAGGTTATATTTTAATATTTTTTCTCCCTACCTGGAATACTATTTTTTAACATACCAGTGGGCCCCTTTTTGATTACGGCCCCTGACAGGAGTACTGCACCATTGGGACCCCTGCCAGTTACCATGTGCCATTTCCAATACCGGTGTCTTCTTATGTGTCAAAGGGGCTTTTTGGACACCTCAGGATGCAGGGCCCCGTAGCGGCTACTACCGCCATAGGTGTTTAAATAGCAAACATGGAAAGGCAAACTAAATAATAAAATATAACTTTTATTACACTTAAGTTAAAAAGTGTGAAGATAAATGATTTTCTCACACCCAGAAGAGCCAAATTTAAGAAACAACATTACTGTGTAGCCATCTCCAACACAGGATAATTATAACCTGTTAAATATATATTGGGGTAAATATAGGGATTAGTGGTAACAAGAAGGGAGTGAATGAAATCAATATATAGCAATGTCTCATGTCCTATCCAGACCATATTATGGATCCTACCAACTTGATGCTTCATATATATCACAGGGAACCAACGTCCTGATAAGGACGACCCTGTCCGGAACCTTATCCCTATCAAAATTTCCCTATAACACCCTAATACTGATAGCGTGTCGAGCTATTACATGTATAAATGTTATGAAGGAAAAAAGGCACTTACATACACATGTACAATTCCCACCTCACATAGGGTCCCAACATGTTTTGGTACCTACTTTACCTCATCAGGGGACAGAAATCAGTAGGCTGTGGGAGATGTAGAAAATACCAGCATTACACATTTCAAACTAAATACAAAAACAAAAAAGTCATGAGCATATAACGATATGAAGACTTACCTAAATGGATGCAGGCATGGAACATATGGCTCACAGCGTGGTGTACAGCTATAGTGTGCTGCGCAAATAAGCTATAAACAATCTGGTTTAAATAGCCAGCACTACTTGTATTGGCACCAAGCACGCCGCATCACAGGACTAGGAAGTGATGTTTTAACATACCCGTAATGATCCCAGGCGCTTAAAGCGAAAACCAGAAGTGATGTATCCAGCATTGAAACGAGGCTTGGAATACATTTGGGATACATGTGCTGTCACTCAAAGCGAAGTGACATAACGGAATATGCGGTGCGGCTCCAATTCACGAGCCGCAACCACGGACAGGACAGAATTAAAGAGTCCAATCGTACACATAGTAACAACATATGGGCTCTCTAGGTGAAAATAGATCCATATGCTGTGTGGTAAGTATAAATTAGATTAAATACATTTACATGACTCGAAACTACTGTAAGTAGCTCTGTAGGTCCTGAGCATAGAATAACTAGGTTAATGTGTCAAAGGAAATATATACACATAGATACATCTAGGATGAGAGAGACAAAGAGTGACTTTATCTCGTACGTTGTCACAGATCAATTGTATATAATAAAGAGCAACATTAGGAGGTATGTAAAACAATCCATATTTTATAGGAAACAGTTGAAATTGAGTTGTTCATTCAATCCATCAGGATGTGCCATCTTTAATGTATAAATCTAAAAGGATTCCTTGCACAGCATGGATTTATTAGTTAACGTTGCGGATATGAGATTGGATCTGATCAATACCCATGAATTTTAGGAACCTTGCTTCACCTTTATGTTCTGACCAAATGTGTCTTGTGACACTTGTATCCCTTTTATTACGGATATCACCTAAATGTTCACCAATATGTCTACAGAATTCGCGGATTGTCTTTCCAACATATTTCTTGCCACAATCTCATTTAATGCGATAAATGACACCCAATGATCTGCAATTGATAAAATGCCAAATAAAAAATTGTTGGTCAGTGAATCGATTGGAAAAACTGTTACCCGTTTCAATATATGTACAACCAATACAGCCACTACATTTGAAACAGTCAGCATTTGAAGTAGTGGTGGCAGAAGATGGTACATAGTGGCTCTTCACAATTCTATCTTGTCCGACCTTCTCTTTAATGTTGGGATCGGGGAGTAGAATATCCCAGTGTTTGGTCAGTATCTTGCGACCCTCACCTGAAGCCTCATCAAAAGTGCCAATGACTCTGGCTATATCATTATTCTGCTGGGTATTTTTGATTTTTGAAGTCAATAATTTTGTCCTCTCCATTTGAAGTGCATACTGGTATCCTTTCATAATGACATCTTCCGGATAACCCATCTCCCCAAAACGATTCTTCAGATCCAAGGACTGTTATTTGAACTCTGATTTACTTGAACCGTTTATGCGTAAACGCAGAAACTGTCCCTAGGGAGTTGCTCTTTTAAGGGATACCGGATGGCTACTTCGCCAATGTAATAGGGAATTACATGCCGTTGGATTACGATAAATTGATGTTGAAATATTTCCACTAGAATCCTTCATGATTTTCACATCCAGAAAGGTTAACTGGCCAGGGTGAATTTCAAAGGTAAACTTAAGACCCCAAAGGTTATCATTAAGTTTTTCAATGACTGTCAAAAATTCTGGTTTAGGGCCGTTCCATATGACAAAGATATCGTCCATGTAACGAATCCAGAAACCAATCTGGTCTGTCCAATCGATAAAATTATCATCAAAAACATGGAGGCTCTCCAACCAGCCGAGGTACAAATTGGCATATGACGGAGCACATGGCTTCCCATTGCTGTACCCCTCAGCTGGTGGAAGAACCTTCCATTAAACAAGAAATAATTCCTCGTAAGCACAAACTTCAAAATCTGTAGAAGGAACTCATTATATGGATTAAATTGTAATCCTCGACTTCTCAAAAATTGGCTTACAGCTTGTATACCCAGATCATGAGGTATACTAGTGTAGAGTGCCTCTACATCTACACTGGCTAGCCAACAGTCGATCACACCTGAATCCCATAAAGTTTACGGAGAAAATCTGTTGTATCTCGAGTGTAGGTGAAAGTGACTCCACAAACGGTGCTAGCATAGAATCTAAATAGACTCCACAATTTTGTGTAAGGGAGTCTATTCCTGACACGATGGGTCTACCCTTGAAAGATGCTATTCCTTTATGTATCTTTGGTAGACTATAGAATGTTGGAATTTTAGGAAATTTAGGAAACAAAAATTAAAATTCCTCTGCTGAAAAAAGTTTTTGAGATTTTGCATCTGTTAAAATGGCCAAAAGTTCCTTCCTATATTTTTCTGTAGGATCCTCCTTTAGGATTTCATAACATGAAGAATCATAAAGTAAGGTACTGCACATTTTTTACATATTTTTGATGATCTAAAAGTACAATATTACCTCCTTTATCGGAGGCTTTTACTATTAAATTATGATCCTGCTCCAAACGGGAAATGGCCTGTTGTTCATCTCTTGTACAATTTCTAGGGAAGTTTTGCGTAATGCCTCCAAATCTCTAGTGACTTGTGAAACAAAAATTTCCACACAAGATATATCACCCTTGTGGGAGCATTGAAGTGCTTTTAGGGCGTAAAGTTGTGAAGGGACCTTTGCCTGTTTTAATGTCATCATTAGATATCCCATAGACAGGGGCGTAACTAGAATTCATGGGGCCCCATAGCAAAATGAGATGGGGCCCCTTCCACCGAATGACAATAAACTCAAAGAGCAGCTTAAGTAACATTAATTAAAGGTATAAATAATACAGCCATATATCAGGTAACCCACATAGTAGTGCTAGAGGTCAGAAAGCCACCAACTACTTGTTAGCTGAAAAAAGGAACAATGTTTTTTAACCTGATTGGCCCCCCTCTCAACCCGGGGCCCCATAGCGGTCGGCCTATGGCTGCTAGGGCCCTTAGTTACCCCTTTACCCCTTAAAATTTTTACCCTCACTTATCCCTTTTTTTTTGGGACCCACCCATCCTATTTCATAGGCAAAGATATATGGCCTTTTTATCTTATTTAAAAAAATTGGGGGGAATTTTTAATCCACTAAATTTATCAAACCTTGTTTTTTAACAAAAGAAAAAACCCCAAAGTTTTAAGAATATTCATCTCACAAAATTAATTCATGAAAATGTTTAAATTGACAATCAATTTTGGAACTTGAAACCCTTTCAGTAGTTTTCGTCCTGTTGGGGGTTTGCAAACCCTAAATTGCTAAAAAAAGTTTCCCTTCAAAAAAAGGGTCTAGAGAACCTCTTTTTTTTTTGACCTCCCCCCCTTCCTCTTCTGTACCCTTTTTGAGCGTTGTTTGGTACGACTTTTTCTTTTTAAATTCGGGGTCCCAATAAAGCATGTGAAAAATTCATTTCTTTTTGATGAAGCTAAAACCCTTAGATCTTTGTTATTTTCTTTGGTATGCAAAAAAAAAAACCCGGTTTTCCCAACATTTTAAGATTTTCTAAAAAAATTTTTTGTGTTTAAATAAATCTTTAAAAAATTGATTTCATTCACTCCCTTCTTGTTACCACTAATCCCTGTATTTACCCCAATATATATTTAAAAAGGTTTAATAATTCCCCCTGTTTATCCCCAACAGAAAATGTTTTTTTTCTTAAATTTGGCCCCTTCGGGGTTGTGAAAAAAACTTTTTATTTTTCACATTTTTTTAACTTAAGTGTAATAAAATTTAAATATTTTATTATTTATTTTTCCCTTTTCCCATTTTTGCATTTATAGTTTTTTATTTTGGCGTTTTGGGAAATTTAAAGCTAAACAAAATAAATCTAATTTTTTTTCTTCAAAATTTCCCCCTTTAAAAAGGGCGGGGGCAATCCCCCCTACAAGGGCAGCCCCACCTATTGTTCCCCTCCCCCTTTAATTCCCCCTTTAAATAACCCCCTTTTGTACATATAAAAAGGTTTCCCACCACAAAATGAAATGTATAAACTACAGTATGACATATTTACCAATAAACAACAATCCTGGGATATAATTTTATAAAATTTACGGCCTGTACCCTGGTTTTACCCCCAAACCCTGATCCCTTCTCCTCACCACATAAAACGGGGTTCTCCTAGGGAAAACAATAAAAAAATTAAAGACCAAAAGGTGGGGTATCCCAATAAATTCCCACAGGCACTGGAACTCACTCCTATGTGACCTGGCCTATTCTGCTCCTTATAAACATTATTGGGCCCACCCTTTTAAATTTAAATAAAAATTTGTGTTTACCCCCCAATTTTAGTTCCTTAAAAACCTTTTTAAGGGGCATACAGCGGAAAAAGGAGTTTGTCATACGTGACTTTATGACATCCAAAACCCCAGGGAGTTTTTTTATTTTGGGCCTCATTCGTTTGTGGAAAACAGTATGTCGGGAAGACAATTAAAACCATTTTAAACAAAATCGGGAGAGCATTTTGGGAGACAAAAAACACGTTAAAAAACCCCAAAAGGGTTGGCTTTCCCAAGGGGGAAACCCTACTGCAACTTACATTCTCCTGTTTTTTAAAAAAAATAAAAACTAAAAAAAGGGGGACTTTAACAGAAAATTATTGGAAAAAGAAGCAAAAAGGGAACCCTTCAACTAAAAACCCTGCACCAAAAAGGTCTAAATGAGAAAACTGGGCCCTTTTGGATCTTTATTTAAAAAATTTTCACCCTTGTTGGTATCTCCCTTTTGGAAGGGGATTCATGTGTACAGGCTCGGACTGGCCCACAGGGGAATAGGGGAATCCCCTGGTGGGCCAATGAGCATGGTAGAAAAAAAAGTTTTTTTTTTTTTAACTCAAAATTTTTCACAGAAAAGAAAAAAAGGCACAGAAAGAGAGCAAAAATCAAGATACAAGAAACAGGGGGTATCAAGTTTCATTTACAGTAGTTTAAGGGGGGGCCCCCAAAAATTTAAACCCACCGGGGGCCCCCAAAAAACTCAATTGGTGACCCCCTAGTGTCAACTGCACCTGTGGGCCCTTTAAGGCAACCCAGCCCCGGACATTAAAATTGTACATTTTAGTTGGGGATTCCAAAAAATTTAAGGTCTTTAGAACGAAAATTTTTTCTTTACCCCGGGAAAATATATCATATAATTTTTCTTGTTGATGTTTGGGGGTTTTTAAAAATGTATCTTTTTATGACTTGCTGCCTGCTCTTGGTTTATACTTGTTCCTTATAGGGGATTGTTTGCAGTCATACAGAAACATAATTGCACTATTTATATATAGAATTGCATTATTTGTTCTGTACTATTTGTACTTATGGATTTAAACCTTTTATTTGGTTAGATTTTTTGTTTTTAAGGCAACTAATGATATGAAAATTAGGATATTTTGGACAAAAAGGATGTCCAGTATCAATTTGATTGTATGGTATTGGCTATCCCTGTGGGCAATCCTAGGCATAAATGAATCTGCTTTTTAGGAAATTTATCATATGCCCCTATTTAGAAGGGTATTGTTTTTTCCATAAAATTTAACTTTAGTTTCCCAAAGAATTTATTTATTTTGCGCAAGCTTGGAAGCCAAGAAACTTTTCCCGGGGCAGGATGCGCCAGGGCCCTGTTATCTTTACTCCCCGCATGTGCAAATTTGCCTGGATTATGCGAATCCTAGGACCAACTACATAATCAATGTCATCGCGAGGCCATTTTCCCCCAAAGGTAAATGCAAGGACATGGGGAATAGTTGCAGTTTTAAGAGTTCTGCGTTGGAAAAGGCAAACAGGCCTAGGCCCCAATTGTTTGAACAAAAAACGCAAAGGGGTTTAAAGGAACTAATGTGGAGTAAACTCATATATCTATAGGGGGTTTGGCCCAAAATGAATTTTTTAAAAATAACCCAGGATAAGTGGAGTAGTCTGCAGTATATCTCATTGGCTAGGCCACATAGGAGTGATTTCTAGTACCTGTGGAACCATCTGGTATACCCACATCTTTGGTCTGTAATCATCAAACATCCTCTGATGAACCCTTGTCTATTTGGTGAGGGAGAAACAAGTCAGGATTTGGACTAACACCGGAGACCAGTCTTTATGAAAAACCCATACTATCTGTTTTCTGTTGTGGTACTGGTAAATGGGTTTCAACTGTATTTTAAACTTTTTATCATTTTGGTGAACTTTTAAATATGTAAAGGGGAGTTTTTTTAGGGAACTTCGGGTGACCCCCCAAAAAGGTTTGGGGGCAGCCCTTGTCGGGGCAATTGCTCTGCCTTTTTGAAGAACATCTAGAGGTGTAATATAGGGTTAGCTTCAGTTGTATTGGAAGTATTACATGCTTTTATTTTTTTGGGCAATAGTACCCTTTAAGATATTGGTTTGAGCCCATAGATTTTTTTTACCCCAACTTTAGGTATTTGTAAAAGGTTTCCACTTACCAAAAAAATTTTTTGTTTTGGGCTTTATAAAAATTTTTTTTTAAAAATATTGGACTAAAATTATATTTTAGAAAAGGTTTTTGAAAGCCGAGCAGTGATTTGCCCTTTTTTTAAGCTCTTGTTCAAGCTAGCTTTTTCTGTGATATTAGGTCTGCAGCTATCAATGTGAAGGCCGATGCTCTCTCCCATTCCTCAGATATCGCTGGTCTCAACAGTATGCCTCAGCCCATTATTCCCCTAGAACACCTCATTACTGCAGAATTCTTAAATAGGGTCACTTGCCCAAGCTTGTTTCCCCCCCCAAAATTCAAAAAATTTTTATAGTTTTGCGGCATTTTTTGTGGCCTAAACTTGTTTAAATGTCAAAGATTTTTTTTGTCTTTTGTTCCATTTGTGCCCACAAAAATCTCTGTCCAAGTCCTCCAACTGCTGCATCCTTCCCTCCCCCGGGAAAAAACCAGGGAATCATATGCTATGGGCCTAATTATGGATTTACCACCCTCCTCTAATCACACTGTCATTTGGGTCAGCACAGACAGGTTTTCCAAGATGTCCCATTTTGTGCCACTTCCAGGTCTTGAAAAAACACTTCTGCAACTCGCCTCATATTTCTTCCACAAAATTCGCCCCGCTAAATTCCTCTTCTACTTGTCCGTTCTAGGGGGTTTAATTTTTTTCTAATTTTTTGGCCTGCAGTCTGTTCCTGACTACAAGTCAAGTTGGACTTCTTCTCTGCTTAGTGCCCTAAATCCAATGGACAAGCAGAGAGAGCAAACCAATTTCTTGGGAATTATCTTCACCATTTGTTTCGTTATTAGGGACAAATTTTTAAAATATTACATAGATACATATTGTAAGGCCGAAAAAAACAGACGTCCATCCCCTCCACCTATTTTGCTTAAGTTGACCAAGGAAGGCAAAAAACCCAATGAGGTAAAAGCTAATTGTCCTAAAATTTTAAGGGAAAAAAATTCCCCCCCCCCTCCAATCGGCACCCAAAAAAATCCCTGGATCAAACGAAACACCCCCTTCTAGAGAATCCTAGTAAAATAAAACTTTTTATATTATTACCTCTAGAAATGCATCCAGACCCTTTTTGAACTTTGTTATTGAATTCACCATGACAATTTCCTCTGGCAGATAGGATTTTTCCTCCCCATGTGCATAACTTTGCATTTATCTGTGTTAAAACTCATCTGCCATTTCTCTACCCAGGCCTAACTTTATCCAGATCCCTTTGTAATAACACATTATCCTCTACTGTGTTATGTTACAGAGCTTGTAAACATCGAAAAATTTGAAAATTCAAAATTGAAGTAGGGGTTTAAATCTTAATGAAATGGGCCGACCTTCTTCCCTGGGGGGAATTCTTTTACAACAACCGATTCTACTTTTTTGGGGGCTCCCCGTTTTTTTTTAGTTTATGGGAGACATCATCTCCCTCCACTCGCACTTGTATGTTGCTGCTATGGATGCCCAGGTCCAAAAAATTTCCTGCATCTAGCAGTATATCCGGCAGTCTCTTCATGTATGCTCCCGGACCAAGCTGAAGGCAGATAAGAAACAAAGACATCCTCCTGTGTTCCGTCCCAAAAGGGGGGCGCTGAAAAATGCAAAATTTACCTAAATC
>JAODAL010049393.1:0-28221 GCA_025379985.1 Phyllomedusa bahiana | reverse complement strand
CCTCACCATTGTCCTCTCACCTTGAACAATCACAGCGCTTGGCCGGCTGCTCACCCTTGTCCTCTCTCCTTATCAATCACAGGACTTGCCGGACTCACCTTGTCCCTGCTCCTACAATCACAGCACTGCCGGCCTCACCTTGTCCTCTCTCTTCATGAATCTTCAGCACTGCGGCCTCAACCTTGTCCTCCCTCATACAATCACTAGCACTGCCGGGTCTCACCTTGTCCCGGTGCTACTACATCACAGCACTGCCGGCCTCAGCTTCTCCTCTCTCCTACAATCACTCAGCGCTGCCGGCTCTACCTGTCCTCTCTCCTACAATCACAGCACTGCCGGCCATCACCTTTTCGCCTCCTTCTAAATCACAGCACTGACGCGCCTCACGCCCGTTGTCTTCTCTCCTACAATCACAGCACTGCCGGCCGCTGTCACCTTTGTTCTCTCCATTTCCGCACAATCAACAGCACTGCCGGCACACTCACCTTGTCCTCTGTCTCTACAACTGTCACAGCACTGCCGCTCACCTATGTCCATCTGTCGTCCTACAAGCACAGCACTGCCGCCTGTGTCCCTTTGTCGCCTCTCTCTCCTCCAAATCACAGTACTGCCGGCCCTCACCTTGTCCTCCTCGCCATGACAATCATCGCTCGCTGCGTGGCCTCCACCTTGTCCTTCCTCCTACCAATCACTAGCACTGATCGGCCTTCACCTTGTCCTCCTCTACAATTCACAGCGCTGCCGGCCCTCAACTGTCGCCCGGCTATACAATCACAGCGCTGCCGGCCTTCACCTGTGTCCTCTCTCTTACAATACACAGCGCTGCCGGGCCTCAACCTTGTTCTCTCCTCCTACAATCACAGGCACTGCCGCCTCACACCTGTCCTCTCTCCTAACAATCACAGCACTTGTCGGCCTCACCTTGTCCGTCTCTTCCATACAATCACATGCACTGCCGGCCTCAGCTTGTTCTCCCTCCTACAATCACAGCGCTGCCGGCCTCACCTTGTCCTCTCTCCTACAATCACAGCACTTTATTTTTTTTTTTTTTTTTTTTGGGGCCGGGGGGGGGGGCTCCCCGCTCATCCTTGTCTCTCTCTCTACAATCACAGCACTGCGCGGCCTCACTATGTCTCCCTCCTACAGAATACAGCACTGCCGGCCTCCACCGATGGATACCTCTCTCCTACAATCACAGCGCTGCCGGCCTCACCTTGTCCTCTCTCCTACAATCACAGCACTGCCGGCCTCACCTTGTCCTCTCTCCTACAATCACAGCACTGCCGGCCTCACCTTGTCCTCCCTCCTACAATCACAGCGTGCGCGGGCCTCAACCTTGTCCTCCTTACAATCACAGCTCTGCCTGCCTCACCTTGTCCCTGCTCCTACAATCACAGCGCTTGACTGCTCACCTTGATTCCTCTCTCATACAATCACAGCACTGCCGGATACACTCACTTGTCCTCCATGTCATAACATTCACTAGACTCACTGCCGGGCCTCACCTTGTCCTCGCTTCTGAACAATCTCACAAACGTGACGGCCTCACCTTGTCCCTGCTCATACAATATACAGCACTTGCCGGCCTCACCTTGTCCTCCTCTCCTACAATTCAACAGCGCTGCCGGCACTCACCTTGTCTCTCTCCTTACAATCCACGAAGCGCTGCCGTGCCTTTACTACATCACAGCGCTGACGGGCCTCACCTTGTCCATTGCTCCTGCAATCAAAGCACTGCCGGCGCTTCACCTTGTCCCATGCTCTACCAATCACAGCACTGCCGGCCTCCACCTGTGTCCTCTCTCTCCTACAATCACGCAATGCCGGCTCCTCACCTTGTCCTCCTCCACATCACTGGAGCTGCGCGCCTCCCCTTGTCCTCGCTCCTACAATCACAGCGCTGCGGCCTCACCTTGTCCTCTCCTCTTACTGAATCACAGCACTGCCGGCCTTCACTTGTCCCTGCTAATACAATCAGACAGTCAGACTCGCCTCGGCCTACCCTTGTCCCTGCTCTTCTTTTACTATTTTTTTACTACAATCACAAGATGCCGGCCTCACCTTGTCCTCTCTCCTACAATCACAGCACTGCCGGCCTCACCTTGTCCCTGCTCCTACAATCACAGCACTGCCGGCCTCACCTTGTCCCTGCTCCTACAATCACAGCACTGCCGGCCTCACCTTGTCCTCCCTCCTACAATCACAGCACTGCCGGCCTCCATGTGTTCCTCTTCTTCCTTATCAATGTCACAGCCACTGCCGGCCTCAACCTTGTCCCCTGCTCCTACAAATCACAGCACTGCGCGGCCTCACTTGTCCTCCCTCTACTAATCACAGCACTGCCGGCCTCACTTGTCCCTCTCTCTACAATCACAGCACTGCCGCCTCACCTTGTCCTCTCTCCTACAATCACGCGCTGCGGCCTCACTTGTGTCTCTCTCCTTTTTTTGTTGTTTTTTTTTTTTTTGTTTTTACTATCACTAGCGCTGCCGGCCTTGCACCCTTGTCCTCTCTCCTACAATCACAGCGCTGCCGGCCTCACCTTGTCCTCTCTCCTACAATCACAGCACTGCCGGCCTCACCTTGTCCTCCCTCCTACAATCACAGCGCTGCCGGCCTCACCTTGTCCTCTCTCCTACAATCACAGCGCTGCCGGCCTCACCTTGTCCCTGCTCCTACAATCACAGCACTGAGCCTCTCCACTCTTTGTCGCCGCTCCCTCTACTCAATCACAGCACTGCCGGCCTCACCTTGTCCTCTCTCCTACAATCACAGCACTGCCGGCCTCACCTTGTCCCTCCTCCTACAATCACAGCACTGCCGGCCTCACCTTGTCCCTCCCTCCTACAATACAGCACTGCGGCCTCACCATTGTCCATCTCTCCTACAATCACGCAGTTCTTGCCGGCCCTCCACCGTGTCTCTCTCTCAATCACAGTCACTGCACTAGGACCTCAGTCTCTTGTCCCTGCTCTCAAATCACAGCGGCTCGGCCTCTCACCTTGTCCTCTCTATACAATCACAGCACTGCCGGCCTCACCTTGTCCTCTCTCCTACAATCACAGCACTGCCGGCCTCACCTTGTCCCTGCTCCTACAATCACAGCACTGCCGGCCTCACCTTGTCCTCTCTCCTACAATCACAGCACTGCCGGCCTCACCTTGTCCTCTCTCCTACAATCACAGCACTGCGGCTCACCATTGTCGCCTCATCTTCCTTCAATCACAGCGCTGCGGCCTCACCTTTGTTCTATCTACTACCAATGTCACAGCGCTGCCGGCCTCACCTTGTCCTCCCTCCTACAATCACAGCACTGCCGGCCTCACCTTGTCCTCTCTCCTACAATCACAGCACTGCCGGCCTCACCTTGTCCTCTCTCCTACAATCACAGCGCTGCCGGCCTCACCTTGTCCTCCCTCCTACAATCACAGCACTGCCGGCCTCACCTTGTCCTCCCTCCTACATATTCACAGCACACTGCCGTGCCTCACCTCTCCCCCCCTCATGTCCTCTCTCGCTAACAAAACACAGCGCTGCCGCGGACCTTCACACCTTGTCCTCTCTCTCTACAATTACAGCATGCCTGGCCTTAACCTTGTCCTCTCTCCTACAATAACTGCACTGCGGCTCCTCAACTCCTTGTCCTCGCTCCTACAATCACAGCACTGCCGGCCTCACCTTCTCCCTGCTCCTGAACAATCAAGCGCGTGCTGGCCTCACATTGTCCTGTCTCTACGCAATCACAGCACTGTCCGGCCTCACCTTGTCCTCTCCTCAGACAGATCCACAGGTCCACTCGCCGGCCTCACCGTGTTCCTCGCCCTCCTATCAATCAACAGTGCACTGCCGGCCTCACACCTTACTCCAGTGCTTCTACAATCACAAGCGCTGCCCGGGCCTCACCTTGTCCTGTCTCTTCAATCACAGCACATGCCGGCCTCACCTTGTCCTCTCTCAGTTCAATCACAGCAACATGCCGCCGTAACCTTGTCCATCTCTCCCTACATATCACAGCACTGCCGTGCATCACCTTCTCCCTTTACAGCTACAATCACAGCGCTGCGGCATCACTTGTCCGGTCTCCTACAATCCACAACACTTGCCGGCGCCTCACCTTGGTCCTTACTCCTACAATCTCACGCGCGCTGCGGCCTCACTTGTCCTTCCCCTCTAATCACAAGCACTGCTGGCGCCTCACCTTGTCCCTGCACCTACCATCACAGCACTGCCTGCCTCACCTTGTTCCTGTCTCCTTCCATCACAGCACTGACCGCCTCACCTTGTCCTCTGTCTCCTACAATCACAGAGCACTGCGGCCTCACCTTGTCTTCTTTCCTACTAATCACGCAGCACTGCCGGCCCTCATGTCTTGTTCCTCCCTACTCACAATCTACCAGCACTGCCCGCCTCACCTTCTCCCCGCTCCTACAATCACAGCGCTGCCGGCCTCACCTTGTCCTGTCTCCTACAATCACGAATCAGCCGGCCTTCACATTGTGTCTCTCTCCATACCAATCCACGCTCTGCCCGGCTCTCACATTGTCTTCGCTCCTACAATCACAGCGCTTGCCGAGCCTCACCATTGTCCTCACTCTCCTACAATCACAGCACTGGCGGCCTCACCTTCTCCATGCTCACTGCAATCACTATGCGCTGCCTGGCCTCACCTTGTACTGTCTCCTACAATTAACAGCATGCCGGCCTCTCCTTGTCCTTTCTCCTACAATCATACAGCACTGCCGAGCACTCACACTTGTCTCTCTCTACAATCACGCACTGCCGGCCTCACCTTCCTCCCTGATCTCCTTACAATCACAGCGCTGCCCGGCCTCACTTGTCTTCTGTCCTACAATACAGCACTGCCGCCTTCACTCTTGTCCTCTCTATACAATCACAGCGCTGCGGCCTCACCTTGTCCTCCCGCACTATACAAGTCACAAGCGCACTGCCGGCCTCACCTTGTCCTCTCTCCTACAAACACAGCGCTGCCGGCCTCACCTTGTCCCATCTCCTACAATCACAGCGCTGCCGCGGCCTCCACCTTGTCTCCTCTCTCCTCACAATCATAGCTAGCGGCGACTCACCTTGTCCTCTCTCCTTACAACTCACAGCACTGCGCGGCCTCACCTTGTCCTCCTCCTACAATCACTAGCACTGCCGGCCTCACCCTTGTCCTCTCTCGTTTACAACTACAGCGCTGTGCCGGCTCACTTCACTTGTCCTCTCTCCTACATTCACTGCGCTGCCGGGCCCTTCAACCTCTGTGTCCTCTTCTCCTACCAAATCACAGCTCACTGCCGGCCTCAACCTTGTCCTCATCATCTACAGATCACGCACTTGCCGGCCTCACCTTGTCCTCTCTCCTTCAATCACAGCTCTGCCGGCCTCACCTTGTCCTCTCTCCTACAATCAGACATGCGCTGCCGGCCTCACCTTGTCCTCCCTCCTACTCAATCACAGACTTGCCGGCCTAACCATTGTCCTCTCTCTGAAGTAATCACAAGCTCAGACTGACCGCGGCCTTTCCACCATTGTCCTCTCTCCTACAATCACAGCACTGCCGGCCTCACCTTGTCCTCTCTCCTACAATCACAGCGCTGCCGGCCTCACCTTGTCCTCTCTCCTACATTCACAGACATACTGCAAAGCCTTCACCTTGTCCTCTCTCCCTTCAATCACAGAACTGCCGGCCAATCAACCTTGTTCGCTCCTCGTCCTACGCAATCACAGCTCTGCCGGCCTCACCTTGTCCTCCCTCCTACAATCACAGCAACGCCGGCCTCACCTTGTCCTCCCTCCGTACAATCACAGCACTGCGGCCTCACACTTGTCACTCTCTCCTACAATCACAGCACTGCGGGGCTCACCTTGTCCCTGGCTCCTCAATCACAGCACTGCGGCCTCAGCCTTGTCACCTCTCTCCTACAATCACAGCACTGCCGGCCTCACCTTGTCCCTGCTCCTACAATCAAAGTCGCTTGCCGGCCTCAATTGTCCTCCTCTCCTAACATATGTCATCAGCGGCTGACGGCCTACCTTGTCCTCTCTCCAACAAAACACAGCATGCGGCCTCACCTCCTTGTCCCTCTCCAACAATGTCATAGCGCGGCCGGCCCTGACACCCTTGTCCTCGCTCTCCTATAATCACAGCACTGCCGGCCTCAACCTTGTTCCTCCTCTACAAATTGTCACTGCTCTGCCGGCCTCACCTTGTTCTCTTCCTACAATCACAGGCACTGCCGGCCTCACCTTGCTCTTCTCCTACAATACAGCGCGGCCGGCCTCACATCTGTCCTCACCTCTACAATCACAGCGCTTGCTTGGTCCTCAACTCTTGTCCTCTGCTGACCTAAAATCACAGCATGCCGGCCTCCCTTGTCCTCTCTCCTTAGTCAATCTCAGCATGCGGCTCGCACCTTTGTCCTCTCTCCTACAATCACAGCACTGCGGCCTCACCTTGTCCACTGCTCCTACAATCACAGCGCTGCCTGCCTCACCTTGTCCTCTCTCCTACACTCACATCCCTGCCGGCCTCACCTTGTCCTGTCTCTTCCTCAATCACAGCACTGCGGACTCACCTGTCCTTCTCTCCTACAATCACTGGCTCGACTGCCTGCCTCTACTTGTCCTCTCTCCTACAATCACAGCACTGCCGGCCTCACCTTGTCCTCCCTCCTACAATCACAGCACTGCCGGCCTCACCTTGTCCCTGCTCCTACAATCACAGCACTGCCGGCCTCACCTTGTCCTCTCTCCTACAATCACAGCACTGCCGGCCTCACCTTGTCCTCTCTCCTACAATCACAGCACTGCCGGCCTCACCTTGTCCTCTCTCCTACAATCACAGCACTGTCCGGCCTGCACCTTGTCCTCCCCTCTACAATCACAGCGCTGTGCCGGCTCCACATTGTACTCCTCCTACAATCAGACAGCTCTCTGCGGCCTCACCTTTGTCTCACTCCTACAATCACAGCGCTGCCGGCCTCACCTTGTCCTCCCTCCTACAATCACAGCTCTGCCGGCCTCACCTTGTCCTCCCTCCTACAATCACAGCGCTGCCGGCCTCACCTTGTCCTCTCTCCTACAATCACAGCGCTGCCGGCCTCACCTTGTCCTCCCTCCTACAATCACAGCGCTTGCCGTGTGCCTCACCTTGTTCCTCTCTTCCTACAATCCACAGCTGCTTGTCGGGCCTTAACCTTGTTCCCTCTCTGCCTACAATCACAGCGCGCTGCCGGCCTCTCACTTGTCCTCTCTCTACAAATCACTGCACTGCGGCCTCACTTGTCATCCAATTCCTACACATCACAGCACTGCCGGCCTCACTTGTCCCTGCTCACCTACAATCAACAGCGCTTGACTGTCCTCACCTTGTTCAGCTCTCTCCCTACAAGTCACAGCGCATGCCGGCTCCCCTTGTCCTCCCTCCTACGAATTCACAGCACATGCCGGCCTGCACGCTTGTGCCTGCTCCTACAATCACAGCGGCTGCCTCGCGCCTCACCCTTGTCCATGCTCCTTACATATCAGACAAGCACTGTGCCGGCCTAAGCCTGTCCATCCCTCTACAATATCACTAGCAGACTGCAGTGCCTCACCTTGTGTCCTCTCTCGCTACAATCACAGCACTGGACGGCCTACCTTGTCTCTCTCTCTACAACTCCACAGCACTGTGGGCCTCCCTTGTCCTCCCTCCTAGACAATCACAGACACTGTGCCGGGCCTCACCTTGTCCTCTCTACCTACAATCACAGCACTAGCCGGCCTCATAACTTGTACCTCTCTCCTACTAATCACCAGCACTGTCCGGCCTTCACCTTGTCCTACGCTCTCCTACAATCACAGCACTGCCGGCCTCACCTTGTCCCTGCTCCTACAATCACAGCACTGCCGGCCTCACCTTGTCCTCCCTCCTACAATCACAGCACTGCCGGCCTCACCTTGTCCCTGCTCCTACAATCACAGCACTGCCGGCCTCACCTTGTCCTCCCTCCTACAAAATTCACAGCATTGCCGGCCTGCCACCTTGTCCTCTTCCTCACAATCACAAAGCACTGCCGGCCTCATCCTTGTCCATCTCTCTACAATCACAGCACTGACCGAACCTCACTTGTCTCTCTTACTACACTCACTAGCGCTGCCGCCTCACCTTGTCCTCTCTCCTACAATATACAGTGCGCTGCCTGGCCTCCACCTTGTCCTCTCTCCTACAACTCACTCTGCACTGCCGGCCTCACCTTGTCTCCGCCTCCTAACAAATCACAGCACTGCGCCTCACTTGTCCGCCTGCTCCTACAATCCCCAGCATGCCGGCCTCACCTTGTCCTCTATCTACACATACAGCATGCCGGCTCAGCCTTTTCATCTCTCCTAACAATCACACGCACTGCCGGCTCACCTTGGTCTCCTGCTCTACAATCACAGCACTGCCGGCCTCACCTTGTCCTCGCTCCTACAATCCACAAGCGCCTGCCGGCCTCACTTGTGCATCTCCCGCTCTCTATCAATCACAGCCCTGCACGGCCTCACCTTGTGTCCGTCATCTCCTACAATCACAGCGCTGCCGGCCACACCTTGTCCCTGCTCCTACAATCACAGGCGCTGCCGGCCTCACCTTGTCCCCTCTCCTACAATCACAAGAACCTGCTGGCCTCACCTGTTCCTCTCCCTACAAATCACAGCACTGCCGCAGCCTCACCTTGTTCTCATTCTCCTACAATCACAGCACGCCGGCCTCCCCTGTACTCTCTGTCCTCACATACACCCAGCGCTGTCGGCTCACCTTGTCCTCTCTCCTACTCTAATCACAGCACTGCCGGGCCTCCACCAATTGGGTGTTGTTTTAGTTTTTCCTCCACTCTCACAATCACGCAGCACTGCGGCCTCACCTTTACTCTCTCCTACAATACAGCACTGCCGGCCTGTACACATTGTCCCGCATCTCTCCTACAATACAGCGCTTTCCTGGCACTCACCTTGTCCTCTCTCCTACAATCACAGCACTGCCGGCCTCACCTTGTCCTCGCTCCTACAATCTCTCAGCACTTGCCGGCCTCACCTTGTCCCTGACTCCTACAATCACAGCACTGATCGGCGTCACCTGTGTCTGCTCCTACAATGTCCAGCGCTGCCGGGCCTCACCTTGTCCTATCTCCTTTCCTCAAATCACAGCACTGCGCGCCTCCCGACTTGTCCTCTCTCCTACAATCACAGCACTGCCGGGCTCACCTTGTCCTCTCTCCTACAATCACAGCACTGCCGGCCTCACCTTGTCCTCTCCTACAATCACAGCACTGCCGGCCTCACCTTGTCCTCTCTCCTTACATCACCACGCAAGAGCCGGCCTCACATTGTCTCCTCTCTCCTACAAT
Organism: Phyllomedusa bahiana; assembly: GCA_025379985.1. Lineage (NCBI taxonomy): Eukaryota > Metazoa > Chordata > Amphibia > Anura > Hylidae > Phyllomedusa > Phyllomedusa bahiana. The sequence goes on along the minus strand of JAODAL010049393.1, from coordinate 18,850 downwards.
CACAAGCACTTGCGGCCTCACCTTGTCCTCTCCCCTACAATACAGCACTGCCGGCCTCACCTTGTCCCTGCTCCTTACAATGCCACCTAGCGTACTGTCGGCCTGCACCTTGTCTTCCCTCCTACAATTCACAGCATGCGGCCTCCCCATTGTCCTCTCTCCTACAATGCACAGCGCGCTGCCGCCCTCACTCTGTCCTCGCTCTTACAATTCCACAGCACTGCCGGCCTCACCTTGTCCCTGCTCCTACAATCACAGCGCTGCCAGCCTCACCTTGTTCCTCCTCCTACCAAACACAGCACTTGCCAGGACTCACTTTTCTCTATCTACAATCTCAGCGCTGCCGGCCTCACCTTGTCCTCTCTCCTACAATCACAGCACTTGCCGGCTCTATAAGCTTGTCCTCCTCTCCTTGCATGAAATTGTCACAGCGCTGCCGGCCATCACCTTGTCCTACCCTCCTTACAATATCACAGCACTGCCGGCCTACATTGTCCCTGCTCTACAATCATCAGCACTGTGCGGCCTCACCTTGTCCTCGCTCCTACAATCCCAGCTCTGCCGGCCTCACCTTGTCCCCTCTCCTACCACCTCAGCACTGCCGGCCTCACCTTGTCCTCTCTCCTACAATCACAGCACTGCCGGCCTCACCTTGTCCTCTCTCCTACAATCACAGCACTGCCGGCCTCACCTTGTCCTCCCTCCTACAATCACAGCACTGCCGGCCTCACCTTGTCCTCTCTCCTACAATCACAGCGCTGCCGGCCTCACCTTGTCCCTGCTCCTACAATCACAGCACTGCCGGCCTCACCTTGTCCTCCCTCCTACAATCACAGCACTGCCGGCCTCACCTTGTCCGCTCTCCTACAATCACAGCGCTGCCGGCCTCACCTTGTCCTCTCTTCCTACAATGTCACAGCGCCTGCCGGCCTCACCTTGTTCCTCTCTCCTACAATGTCACAGCGCTGCCGGCCTCACGCCTTGTCCCTGATTTTCCTACAATCACAGCTCGAATGACTCCCCCCCCCCCCCCTTTCCCCCCCCCCCCCCCCCCCCCCCCACACACAAACAACACACACACGGCTTCACCTTGTCCCCTCTTCCTACAATCCCACAGCACTGCCGGCCTCAACTTGTCCTCTCTCCTCACATCACAGGCACTGCCGGCCTCACCATTGTCCGTCTCTCCTACAATCACAGACACTGCCGGCTCCTCCACCTTGTCCTCTCTCCTACAATCACAGCACTGCCGGCCTCACCTTGTCCTCTCTCCTACAATCACAGCGCTGCCGGCCTCACCTTGTCCCTGCTCCTACAATCACAGCGCTGCCGGCCTCACCTTGTCCTCTCTCCTACAATCACAGCGCTGCCGGCCTCACCTTGTCCTCTCTCCTACAATCACAGCACTGCCGGCCTCACCTTGTCCTCTCTCCTACAATCACAGCACTGCCGGCCTCACCTTGTCCCTGCTCCTACAATCACAGCACTGCCGGCCTCACCTTGTCCTCCCTCCACAAATCAGACAGCGCACTGCCGGCCTCCAGCCCATTGTCCCGGCTCCTACAATCACAGCCACTGCCGTGCCTCCCTTGTCCTCCCTCCTACAATTCACGAGCACTGCCAGGCCTCACCTTGTCCCTGCTTCCTACCAAATCACAGCCTTGCGGCCTCCGTGTCCTCCCTCCTACAATCACAGCACTGCCGGCCTCACCTTGTAACACGGCTGTACTCAATCAAAGCACTGCCGTGCCTCACTTGTCCTCTTCTCCTAACAAACACATAGCACTGCGGCCTCACCCTTGTCTCGCCCTGCTCTACAAACACATGCGCTGCCGGGCCTCACCCTTGTTACATCTTCTACGCAATCATCAGCACTGCCGGCCTCACCTTGTCCTCACTCCTACAATCACAGCACTGCAGGCCTCACCTGTCCCTGCTCCTACAATACTGAGTACTGCCTGCTCACCTTGTCCTCTCTCCTTATTTTTTTTTTATTTTTTTTGTACAATCACAGCACTGCCGGCTCACCTTGTCACCTCTCTCTAGACCAATCACAGCACTGCCGGCCTCACCTTGTCCTCTCTCCTACAATCACAGCACTGCCGGCCTCACCTTGTCCTCTCTCCTACAATCACAGCACTGCCGCCCTCACCTTGTCCTCTCTCCTTACATCAACAGCACTGCGGCCTCACCTTGTCCCTGCTCCTACAATCACAGCGCTGCCGGACTCACCCTGTTCCTCTCTCCTACAATCACAGCACTGCCGGCCTCACCTTGTCCTCCCTGTCTACTATACAAGCGGCTGCCGGCATGTCACCTATGTCTCCCTCTCACAATCACAGCACTGCCAGGCCTTTCACCTTGCTCTCTTCCTACAATCACGCGCTGCCGCGGGCCTTCTCCTTGGTCCTCGCTTCCTTTACAACACAGCGCTGCCGGCCTCACCTTGTCCTCTCTCCTACAATCACAGCGCTGCCGGCCTCACCTTGTCCTCTCTCCTACAATCACAGCACTGCAGGCCTTCACCTTTGATCCTCTCTGCCTACCAATCACAGCACTGCCGGCCTCACCTTTGTCCCTCCTCCTACAAAGCACAGCACTGCCGCCTCACCTTGTCCTCTCTCCTACAATCATCAGCACTTCCACGGCCGCTCACCTTGTCCGCTCTCCAACAATCACTGCCACTGCCGCCCTCACCTTGTCATCCCGCCTACAATACAAGCACTGCCGGCTTCACCTTGTCCCTGCTTCACTACATTTCACAAGCACTTGAGGCCTCACCTTGCATCCTCTTCTCCTACTAATCACAGCACTCCGGCTCTCTCTCCTTGTCCCTGCTCCTACAATCACAGCACTGCCGGCCTCACCTTGTCCTCTCTCCTACAATCACAGCACTGCCGGATACTTGGTCTCTCTCCCTACAATCACAGCACTGCCGGCCTCAGCTGTCCCCCTCCTAAAAATCAAGCAGCGCTGCCGGCCTCCACCTTTGTCCTCCCTCCCACACATCATCAGAATGCCGCCTCACATTGTCCTGCTCTACAATCCAGCTCACTGCCGGCCTCAACCTTGTCCTCTTTCTCCTTACAATCACAGCACTTGACGGCCTCAGAAATTGTCCATGCTCCTACAATCACAGCACTGCCGGCCTCACCTTGTCCTCTCTCCTACAATCACAGCACTGCCGGCCTCACCTTGTCCTCTCTCCTACAATCACAGCACTGCCGGCCTCACCTTGTCCCTGCTCCTACAATCACAGCACTGCCGGCCTCACTCTTGGTCCATTCTCCTACGCATCGCACAGCATGCCGCCCTCTACTTGTTCTCCCTCGCCTTCAATCACGGCACGGCCGGCTCTACCTTGTCCTCTCTCTACAATCACAGCGATGCCGGCCTCACCTTGTCCTCTCCTACAATCACAGCACTGCCGGCCTCACCTTGTCCTGCCTCGCTCCTACATCACAGCACTGCGGCCTCAACCCTTGGTTCCGTCCCTCCTACAATCACAGCACTGCCGGCCTCACCTTCTCGTCCCTCTCTCCTACAATCACAGCTCTGCAGCCTGTCACGCTTGTCCTCCCTCCTACTCAAATTCACCAGCGCTGCCTGCACTCACCTTGTCCACTGCTACCTACAAATAACTCAGCACTGCCGGCCTCACCTTGTCCTCTCTCCTACAATCACAGCGCTGCCGGCCTCACCTTGTCCTCTCTCCTACAATCACAGCGCTGCCGGCCTCACCTTGTCCTCTCTCCTACAATCACAGCACTGCCGGCCTCACCTTGTCCTCTCTCCTACAATCACAGCACTGCCGGCCTCACCTTGTCCCTGCTCCTACAATCACAGCACGGCCTACCATTGTCCTCTCTCTCCTACAATCACAGCGCTGCGGCCTCACCTTGTCCTCTCTCCTACAATCATGACATACGTGCCGGCCTCACCTTGTCCTCTCTCCTACAATCACAGCACTGCCGGCCTCACCTTGTCCTCCCTCCTACAATCACAGCACTGCCGGCCTCACCTTGTCCTCCCTCCTACAATCACAGCGCTGCCGGCCTCACCTTGTCCCTGCTCCTACAATCAACAGGCGCTCGATCCGGCCTCACCTTGTCCTGCTCACTACGACACGCACGCTGCCGGCCTCACCTTGTCCCTGCTCTACACCAATACATGCGCTGCGGCCTCACCTTGATCCCTGCTCCTACAATTAAAAGATCACTGCCGGCCCTCACCTTGTCCTTGCTCCTACGCAATCACAGCATGCGCCTCACCTGTTGTCCTCACGTCCTACAACATCACAGCGCTGCCGCCTCACCTTGTCCTCTCTTCTAGACAATCACCGCACTGCCGTCCTCAGACCTTGTCGCCTCCCTCCTACAATCAAGCGCCTGCCTGGCCTCACCTTTGTCCTCATCCTACAATCTACAGCGCTGCCGGGCGCCTCACCTTGTCCTCTCTCCTACAATTTCACAGCGCTGCCGGCTGAACCTTGTTCTCTCTCCGCTACAATGCACAGAGCACTGCGGCATCACCTTGTCCTCTCTCCTACAATCAAGCGCTGCTCTGGCCTAACCTTGTCCTCTCTCTACTAGCAATCACAGCGCGGCCGGCCCTCTCCTTGTCCTGCTCCTACAATCACAGCATGCCTGAACCTCACCTTGTTTCTGTCTCTCCTTCAATCACAGCCTCACTGCCGGGCCTCACCTTGTCCTCGCTCTCCCTACGCAATATCACAGCACTGCCAGGCCTACCTTGTCCTCTCTTTCTACAAAACAGCGGCTCTGCGGCCCATTCACCTTGTCCCTGCTCTGTACAATCGCACAGCACTGCGGTCCTCACCTTAGTTCTTCTCTCCTACAATCACAGCACTGCCGGCCTCACCTTGTCCTCTCTCCTATAATCAAGCACTGCGGTCCTGCACCTTGTGCTCCACTGCCTACATAATCAGCACTGTCCCGCACCTCACCTTGTCCTCCCTCCTACAATCACAGCGCTGCCGGCCTCACCTTGTCCCTGCTCCTACAATCACAGCACTGCCGGCCTCACCTTGTCCTCTCTCCTACAATCACAGCACTGCCGGCCTCACCTTGTCCTCCCTCCTACAATCACAGCACTGCTGGCCTCACCTTGCCTTATCTCTACCAATCCCACAGCGCCTCGCCGGCCTGTACTTGATCCTCCCTCCTACATCAGAGCTCACCTGCCGGCCTTTCACCTTTGTCCTCTCTCTTCAATCACAGCACTGCCGGCCTCGACCCTTGTACCCTGGTCCTACAATCACAGCACATGCCGGCCTCACCTTGTCCCTGCTCTCAGATCTCAGCACCTGCCTGGCCTCACTTGTCCTTCTCTCTTCTTACAATCACAGCTCACTTGCGGCCTCACTCTTGTCCTCTCTCCTACACAATCACAGCACTGCCGCATCACCTTGTCTCTTCTACAATCACAGCGCTGCCGGCCTCACTTTGTTCCTCCTCTCTACAATCACAGCACTGCGGCCTACTTGTCCTTCTCCTAAATCACAGCCCCCCCCCCCAATCCACTGCTGCCCTCACCTTGGCCTCCCTCCTACAATCACATCACTGCCGGCCTCACCTTGTACTCTCTCCTACAATCACAGAACTGACGGCTCACCTTGTCCTCTCTCCTACAATCACAGCACTGCCGGCCTCACCTTGTCCTCTCTCCTACAATCACAGCACTGCCGGCCTCACCTTGTCCTCTCTCCTACAATCACAGCACTGCCGGCCTCACCTTGTCCTCCCTCCTACAATCACAGCACTGCCGGCCTCATCGCCTTGAATCATCCCTCATATCAATCCACAGCGCTGCCGGCCTCACCATGTCCTAACTCCAACAATCACAGCACTGCCGTGCCTACGCCTTGTCTCCCTCTCTCCTACGCAATCACAGCAAACTTATGCACGGCGCTCCACCTTGTCCTCTCTCCTACAATCACAGCACTGCGGGACTTCACCTTGGTCCTACGAGCTCTACAATCTAAAGCACTTGTCCGGCCTCACCTTGTCCTCCCTCCTACAAATCAACAGCACTGCGGCCTCCCTTGTCATCGCTCATACATATCACAGCATGCCGGCCTCACCCTTGTCTGCTCCTAGAAAATCACAGCACTGCCGGCTCCTCTCTCGCCTTGTCCTCCCTCCTACAATCACAGCGCTGCCGGCCTCACCTTGTCCCTGCTCCTACAATCACCACAGCATGCGCCGGCCTCACCTTGTTCCTACCTCCTACAATCACAGCACTGACCGGCCTCACCTGGTGTCCTTCTCTCCTACGAATTCTCACCGCACTGCGCCCTCCCTTGTCTCTCTCCTACAATCACAGATCTGCCGGCCTCACCTTGTCCTCCCATCCTAGACAATCCAGCACTGCGGCCTCCCCTTGTCCTCTTCTCCTTCAATCACTGCACTGCCGCCCTTCACCATTGTACCTCTCACCTACAGATCTACAGCAACTGCCGGCCTCACTTTGTCCTGCTCCTCTACAATCTCTAGACACTGCAGCCTCGACCTTGTTCACTGCTCCCTACAATCACCGCACTGCCTGGCATCACCTTGTCTCTCTCTCCCACAATCACAGCGACTGCGGCCTCACCTTGTCCCTGCTCCATACAAATCACAGATGCCTGCCGGCCGATCACCGCTTGTCCTCTCTCCTAGACAATCACAGCGCTGTCCGGCCTACACCCTTGTCTCCCTGCACTACAATCTCACAGCGCACTGCCGGCCTACCTATGTGCCTCTCGACTCCTAGCAATCACAGACTTGCCGGCATCGACCTTGTCCTCCCTCCTACAATCACAGCCACTGTCGGCTCACCTTGTCCTCTTGCTCTACGCAATCACAGCAGACTGCCGGCCTCACCTTGTCCTCTCTCCTACAACTCACAGGCAGATGCCGAGCCTCATTCTTGTTCTCCCTCCTACAATCGAGAACGAGCACTGCCGGCCTCACCCTTGTCTGTCTCTTCCTACAATCACAGCGCGCGCTGCCGGGCATCACCTTGTCCTCTCTCGCCTACGCGAACTCACAGCAATGCCGGGCCTCTACCTTGTAATGCCTCCTACACGAATGTCACAGCACTGCCGGCCTCACCTTGTCCCTGCTCCTACAATCACAGCACTGCCGGCCTCACCTTGTCCTCTCTCTACAATCACAGCACTGCCGGCCTCACCTTGTCCAGCTGCCTCCTACTCAATCACAGCACGCCGGCCTCACCTTTGTCGCCCTCTCACTATCAACTCCACAGCACTGCCGGCTTACTCCCTTGTTCCTCTCTGCCTTATCAATCACAAAGCGCTGCCGGACTCACCTTGTCTCTCTCCTACAATCAGCGCTCTGTCCTGGTCCTTGCAGCCTCTGTCCTCTCTCCTACAATCACAGCGACTGCCGGCCTCACCTTGTCCTCGCTCCTACAAGTCTAGTCAGTCACTGCCGGCCTCACCTATGTCCCTGCTCCTACAATCACGGCCACTGCCGTCCTTCAGCTTGTCTCTCGCCCTGGCCTATACAATCACAGCGCTGCCGTGCCTCAACCTTGTCCTCTCTCCTATCAATCACAGCACGGACCGGCCTACCTTGTCCTCCCTCCTACAATCACAGCGCTGCCGGCCTCACCTTGTCCCTCTCTCCTACAATAAAAGCACTGCCTGGCCTCCACATTGTCCTGCTCCTATCAATCACAGCACTGCGGCCTCACTTGTTCCCTCTTTCTCTACAATCACAGCCTGCCGGCTCACCTTGGTCCCTGCTCCTACAATCAACAGCACTGAGGCCTCACTCTGTCCTCACCTCCTGTACGCAATCTCAGCACTTGCCGTGGCCTCACCTTGTCCTCCCTCCTACAATCACAGCACTGCCGCCTTCTCTGGTACTCTATCCACTACAATCACAGCACTGCAGCCTCACTTGATTCCGCCCTCCACTGACAATCGACAGCACTGAGCCGCCTCACCTTGTCCCTGCTCCTGACAATCACAGACACTGCCGGCCCTCACCTTGCTCCCTGGCCTACCTACAAATATAGCTCAGCGCGCACTGCCGCGCCTCACCTTGTCCTCTCTAACAATCATCAGCACTGCCGGCCTCACCTGATGTCCTCCCTCGCCTACCAATCACAGCACTGCCGCACTCACCTTGGTCTCTCTCCTACAAATCAAGCACTGCCGGCATTCACCTTGTCCTCCACTCCTACAATCACAAGCTCTGCGGGGCCTCCCTTGTCCCCCCTGCCTCTCTACAATCACAAGCACTGCCGGCCTCCACCTGTCCCTGCTCCTAGACAAAATTACAAGCTCTGCCGCCTCACCTCTGTCCTCCTCGCTACGCAATCACAGCACTGCCGGCATCACCCGAGCTCTAGTGTACCCGTGCTCTACACATCACAGCGACTGCCGGCCTGCAACTGGTTCCTCTCTCCTCAGACGCAATCAGCCAGCACTGCCGCTCTCACATTGTCCCTGCTCATACAATCAAGCAGACTGACCGGCCTCACCTTAGGTCTCCTCCCTCCTACCAATCAAATCAACTGGGCCTACACATTGTCCTGTCCTCCTACAATCACAGCACTGCGCCTCACCATGTCATCAGACTCCTAACAAATCCACAGCAATGCCGCATCACCTTGTCCTCCCATCCTATACAATTCAGCAGCACTGCGGCCTCACTGTGTTCCCTGCGCCTAGCAATCACAGCACTTGGCCGGCCTCTCGAACCTTGGTCCTGCTAGCTACAATTGACGCTACTGACGGCCTCACCTTGTCCTCTCCTCCTATCAATCACTAGCACTGACGGCTCACCTCTGTCCCTGCCTCCTACAATCACAGCGATGCCGGCATCACTTGTCCTCTCTAGCTACAAAATCCACAGCACTTGGCGGCCTCCACTTGTCCTCCCTCCTACAACTCACAGCACTGCCGCTCATCGACTTTGTCCTTCTGTACTCATACAGAATCACCAGCACTTACCAGGCATCACCTTGTCCCTGCTCCTACAATCACAGCACTGCCGGCCTCACCTTGTCCTCCCTCCTACAATCACAGCACTGCCGGCCTCCACCGTTGTCCTCTACATCCTACAATCACAGCATTGCTCCGGCCATCACACTTGTCCCTGCGATCCTACAATCACAGCATCTGCCGCCTCACCTTTGTCTGCCCTCCTACAATCACAGCACTGCCGGCCTCACCTTGTCCCTCCCTCCTACAATCACAGCATGCTCTTCCCTAACCTTGTCTCCTCATACAATCACAGCACTGGACGGCTCACCTGTCTCTCTCCTACAATCACAGCACTGCCTGCCTCACCTTGTCTATTCTCCTACATCACAGCGCTGCTCGGCCTCACGCCTTGGGTTCCCTGCTCCTAACAAATCACAGCAACTTGCCGGCCTCACCTTGTCCTCGCTCTCCTACTCAACACAGCGCTGACCGGCCTTCACCTTGTCCCTGCTCCTAAAATCACAGCACTAGCCCGGCCCTCACCTTGTTACCTCTCTTCCTAGCATTCACAGGCACTGCGCCCTCACTTGTCCTGCCTCCTACAATCCAGCGCTGCCCCGGCCTCGCGAGACCTTGTCCTGTCCCTCCCATTTTTTCCTACAATCACAGAACACTGCCGATGGCCTCACCTTGTGCTCTCTCCTACAATCACAGCACTGCCGGCGACTCAACTCTTGTCTCCCTCCTACATAACAGCACTGCCGTGGGCCTCACCTTGTCCTCCTCCTGCACTACAATCTACAAGCAGACTGCCGGCCTCACTTGTTCTCCCTGTCTACAGATCACAGACTGACGGCCTACACCTTGTCATCTCTTCTACTACAAATCACGCAATGCCGGCCTGCACATTTACTCTCTTCTTTACTCAATTTCACATGCACTGCGACTCAACTTGTCCTCCCTCCTACAGAATGTCACCAGCGCACTGCCGCCTCACCTTGTCCTCTCTCCTACAATCACAGCACTGCTGGCCGTCCACCTTGTCCCTGCTCCTACAATCACAGCACTGCGGCCCTCAACTCTATGTTCGTCCTCTCTCCTCTCTAGTCACAGGCACTGCCGGGCCTCCACCTTGTCCTCGCCTCGCTACAATCACAGCACTGCCGGCACTAATCCTTGTTACTCTCTCCTACAGATCACAGGCACTGCCGGGCCTACACTCTTGTATCCTGCTACTACAATCCTAGGCACTCGCCGGCCTAACTCCTGGTCCTTCCTCTGCAGTACTCAATCGACTCAGCGCTGCCGGCCTCACCTCGTCCTCTTCTTCCTACAATCACAGCGCTGCCGGCCTCACCTTTTCCTCCCTCCTACAATGTCGACAGCGCTGCCGGCCCTCACCGAGTCATCCCTCCTACAGATCACAGCACTGCCGGCCTCACAGTTGTCCTACTCCTACAATCCAACAGCAACTGCCGGCCTCACACTTGATGTCCTCCTTGCCTACAAGTAACAGCACTGCAGGCCTCACCTTGTTCACTATTTCCTAGACAAGATCACAGGCAGACTGCCGGGCCTCAGCTTGTTTTGCTCCTACAATCACAGCACTGCCGGGCTCACCTTGTCCTCTCTCCTACAAACACAGCACAGCCGGCCTCACCTTGTCCTCTACTCCGCATTTACTAATCACAGCACTGCCGCTCACCTTGTCGCCTCTTCTCCTCAAATCACAGCACTGCAGGCGCTCTCCTTGTCCTCCGCCTCCTTACAATCACAGCGCTGCTGGCCTCACCTTGTGCTCGCTCCATCCTAGCAATATCACAGCACTTGTCCGGCCTCACCTTTGTCCTCCCTCCTAACTCAATCTACAGCGCATGTCGCGGCCCTCACCTTGTCCTCTGCTGCCTACATTCACGCGCAGCCACATGCCGGCCTCACCTTGTCCTCTCTTCCTACAATAGATCAGCGCACGTGCCTGGCGCCTCGCCTTGTCGTATCACTCCTACAATACAGCTACTGCCAGGCCTGTCACCTTGTCCTCTCTCTCCTACATAGTCCACACATGGCACTGCCGGCCTTCACCTTGTCCTTCGCGCTCGCTCCGGAGCTCGCGCGCAATTGTCTCGCAGCGGCTGCCGCGCGCTCTCACCATTCCGCTCTCGCTCCTACAGAATCACAGCACGTCCGGCCTCAACATTTGTCCTGTCCCTCCTACGCAATCACAGTCGAGAGACTGCCGGCCTTCACCTTGTCCCTTGCTCCTACTATGTACGCAGCACTGACGGCTCACTCCTTGGTCCTCTCTTACTACATTCTCAGCGGCTGCCAGCTCTACCGCTTGTCACTCTCTCCCTACTCAATCATCAGCACTCGCTGGCATGTCACCTTGTCCTGCTATCCTGAACAATCACAGGCTGCCGGCCTACACCCCTGTCGCATCTCTCCTAACAATCTACGCAGAGACTGTCCGGCCTTCACCTGTCCTCCCTCCTGTTCAGATCAATCCCAGCTACTGTGCCGGACTCACCTTGTCCTCCTCTACAATCGACAGCACTGCGTCCTCCCTTGTCCCTGCTCCTACAATTGTCACAGCTCATGCGCGGCCTCACCTTGTCTATGCCCTCCCTTACAAAGAAATCAGCGCAGAACTGCCGGCCGCCCTTGTGCTCCTCCTACAGAATCACAGCACTGCGGCCTCATCTTCTCTCTTTTTTCTCTCTACCGTCCTGTTGTTGTTGGTTTGAGAGAGTGTGAGTGCCGGCAGTGCTGTGATTGGTAGGAGGGGGAGGAACAAGGTGAGGCCGGCGTAGTGCGCTGTGTGTGAATTGTAGGGAGGGAGGACAAGGTATAGGCAGGGCATAGTGCTGTGATTGTAGGAGCAGGGACAAGGTGATGGGCCGGCCGCAGTGCTTGTGATTGTCTAGGAGAGAGGACAAGGTGAGGCCGGCGCTGTGTGTGATTGTAGAGGGAGAGACAAGAGGTGATGGCCGGCATGTGCTGTGATTGTAGGAGAAGACGGACAAGGTGAGGCCCGGGTTCAGCGCTGTGATTGGTTTAGGAGAGGACAAGGTGTGTCGAGGCCCAGTCAGTCGCTGTGATTGTAGAGGACGAGAGGATCATGGTGAGGCTGGGGCAGCGCCTTGTGATTTTAGCGAGAGAGGGAACAAGGTGAATTGGCGGGCAGTGCGCTAGTGCTGTAATTGTAGGAGGCAGGGACAAGGTTGGAGGCCGGCACAGTGATGTGATTGTGAGGTAGGGAGGACAAGGTGAAGGCGAGCAGTGTTGTGATCTGTAGGAGAGAGGACAAGGTGAGGCCGGCAGCGCTGTGATTGTTAGAAAGAGAGGAAAAGGTGAGGCGGCAGTGCTGTGATGTAGGATGAGAGGACAAGGTGGGGCCGGGCAGTGCTGGTGATTGTAAGGAGGGGGGAGCGGGAGAACTCAAGGTGAGGCCGGCAGTGCTGTGATTGTAGGAGAGAGGACAAGGTGAGGGCGGCATTGCTGTGTTGTCAGGAGCTGGGAAAGGTGAAGGCGGTCAGCGCTGTGAGATTGTAGGAGGGAGGACAAGTGATGGCCGGGCAGATGCTGTGATGAGGGGGAGGGAGGACATGGTGAGGCCGGCGGCGCGCTGTCGATTGACTAGAGGGGAGGACTCATAAGGTGAGGCGCAGTTGCTTGTGTGTGATTGGAAGGAGAGAGGACAAGGTGGAGGCCGGCAGTGCTCGTGAGTTGTAGGAGGAGAGGGACAAGGTTGAGGACCCGGCTGTGTGTGATATGGTAGGAGTGACGGAGGACAGAGTGAAGGCCTTGGCTAGTGCGTGACTTGTTAGGAGTGAGAACAAGGTGGAGTTCAAGGGAGTGCTGTGATTGTAGGAGAGAGGACAAGGTGAGGCCGCAGTGCGCTGTGATTGTGTAGGAAGGAGGACAAGGTGAGGCCCGGCAGTGCTGTGATTGTAGGAGGGAGGACAACGGTCCGAGGCTCGGGGGGCTCGTGCTGTGATTGTAGGAGGTGAGGACATGGTGAGGCCCGTGCAGCGCTGTGTATTGTAGGGAGGGAGGACAAGGTGTGGAGGCCTGGCAGCGCTGATGATTGTAGGAGAGAGGGACTAAGGTAGGCAGGCGAGACAGCGCTGTGTGATTGTAGCAAGACGAGGACAAAGGTGAGGCCGAGAGGCAGTGCTGTGATTGTAGGGAGCAGGGACAGGTGAGAGGCCCGGCAGTTGCTGTGATTGTGGAGAAAGAGGACAGGTGGGCCGGAGTGCTGTGATTCGTAGGAGCGGAGGACAAGGTGAGGACTCTGGGCAGATGCTGTGATTGTAGTTGAAGAAGGACAAGTAAGTGAGGCCGGCAGTAGTGCTGTGATTGTAGGTGAGCAGGGACAAGGTAGAGGCCAGCAGTTTCAAGTGCTGTTGTGATTGTAGGAGAGGAGGACAAGTGAGGCGGTCAAGAGTGCTGTGATTGTAGGGAGGGAGACAAGGGTGAGGCCGGGCAGTGCTGTGAGTGTAGGACGGAGAGGACACGGTGAGGCCGACAGTGCTGTGATTGTAGGAGAGAGGACATGGTGAGGCCGGCCAGTGCTGTGATTGTAAGGAGGGAGAAACAAGGTGAGGCCCAGGGCATGCTGTGATTGTAGGAGGGAGGACAAGGTTTGAGGCCGGCTAGTGCTGTTAATGTAGGAGGGAGGACCAAAGTGAGGCGGCAGTGCTGTGATTGTAGGATGAGAGGACAATGGGTGAGGCCGGCAGTGTGAATGTAGGAGAGAGGGATAATGGTGTGAGGCCGGGCAGTGCTGTGAGATTTTGTAGGAGGAGAGGACATGGTGGTGGGCCGGCCAGTGCTGTCGATTTGTAATGGAGCAGGACAAGGAGTGAAGGCTGGCAGCGTGTTGTGATTGTAGGAGGGAAGGAACAAGGTGAGGCACGGCTAGTGCTGTGATTGTAGGAGGCGAGGACAAGGTGTAGATGGGCCTTAGGCAGTGTTTCGTGACTTGTAGGAGGGAGAGGAAAGGTGTTAGAGCCGGGCAGTTGCTGTGATTGTAGAAGGAGAGTAGAACAAGGTTGGAGGCCGGCAGGTGCTGTGATGTAAGGAGCAGGGACAGGGTCGAGGCCTTGGCAGCGCTATATGTGATTTTATTTGGATTGTAGGAGAGAGGACAATGTGAGGCCGGCAGTCCTGTGATTGGAGGAGAGAGGACAGAGGTGAGAGGCCGGTCTAGTGCTGTGTGATTGTAGAGAGACGAGAAACAAAGGTGGAGGGCCTCTTGCGGGGCAAAGTGCTGTGATTTGTAGGAGCAGGGACAAGGTGAGGACTTGGCAGCGTCATGTGATTGTTAGAGAGAGGACAAGGTGGACTTGAGGCCGGCAGCGCTGTGATTGTAGGAAGAGAGGGACAATGGTGAGGCCGGGCAGTGCTGTGATTGTGGAGAGAGAACAAGGTGAGGGTCCCGGCGAGGGCAGCGTGTGATTGTAGGAGGAGGAGGAACACGGGTAGGAGGCCGGCAGCGCTGTTGTGATTTGATGTTGGGAGGTGAGGACTAAGTGAGGCCGGCAGCGCTGTGTGATTGTAGGAGGGAGAGGGAGCAGGTGATTGGCCAGGCAGTGCTGTGATTGTAGGAGAGTGGACAAGGTGAGGACGGAAGCGCTGTGATTGTAGGAGGGAGGACAAGGTGAGGCTAGGCGCAGTGATGTGATTGTAGGAGCTAGGGACAGAGTGAGGCTGGGCAGTGCTGTGAATTCTTTTATGGAAGCAGGGACAAGTGTTGTGAGGCACGGAAGCGCTGTGATTGCTGTTGTGAATTGTTAGGAGCAGGGACAATGGTGAATGCCGGCAGATGCTGTGATTGTGTAGGAGGCAGGGGACAAGGTGCTGGATCGGCCAGCGCTGTGATTGTAGGAGCAGGGACCAAGGTACGAGGCCTGGCTAGTGCTGTGATTGTGAAGGAGTCGAGAAAGGTGAAGTGCTCGGCATCAGTGTGTGATTGTAGGAGGGAGGGACTAGGTTCGAGGGCCTGGCGTTTTAGGGCATTGCTGTGTTGTAGGAGACGGAGTACAAGGTAGAGGTCGGCACAATGCTGTGATTGTAGGCTAGAGAGGGAGGACAAGGTATGAGGCCGCGGCAGGCGCGGTGATTTGTAGGAGAGAGGGACAAGGTGAGGGCCCCGGACAGGAGCTGTGAATATATTGTAGGAGCAGGGACAAGAGGTGAGGCCCCGGCAAATAGTGTGATGTGATATTAGTGAGAGAGGACAAGGTGAGGCGGCGTAGTGCTGTTTGATTGTAGAGAGAGAGGACAAGGTGAGGCCGGCCCAGCGCTGTGATTGTAGTGGAGTGAGGAAAGCGGGTGAGGGCCGTGGACAGCGATTTAGCTGTGTAGTGTTGATTGTAAGGAGAAGATGGACCAAGGTGAGGCCGGCGCCAGTGCTGTGATTGTAGGGGACAGGACAAGGTGATTGCAGGCAGCGCTTGTGATTGTAGGAGGGAGGCTACAAGGTTTGAGGCCTTGGCAGTGCTGTGATTGGTGGAGGAGAGCGGACTCAAGGTGTGAGGGCTCGGGGCAGTGTCTGGGATTGGAGGATGGGAGGGACAAGGTGAGAGGCCCGGCAGTGCTGTTGATTGTTGGAGCTGAGTACAAGGTTTTGAGGACGGCCGAGTGCTATTGGTGAGTTTTAGGAGGAGAGGACAAAGTGGTGAGGCCGAGGCAGCGCTGTGTGATTGTAGGAGTGAGGACAACGGTGTGAGGCGGCAGGTGCGGTGAGGTTGAAGGAGGGAGAAACAAGTTGAGGGCGGCGCAGTGCGAGCTGTTGGCATTGGTAGGAAGAAGGGACAAGGTGGTGGTCGGCTAGTGCTGTGATTGTCAGGAGCAGGGGTCAAGGTGAGGCCGGCAAGTGCGTGTGGATTGTAAAGGAGAGGGGGACAAGGGAGGGCCGGCATGTGGCTGAGACGGTGGTGATTGTTAAGGAGAAGGGGACAAGGTGAGGCCGGCGCAGCTTTGCTGTGATTGTAGGAGCAGGGACAATGTGAGGCCGGCAGTGCTGTGATTGTAGGAAGAGAGGAACAAGGTTTTGAGAAGGACGGCAGTGATAGTGATTGTAGGGAGGCAGGGAATTTGTGAGGCCGGCCATTGCTGTGGTGATTGTGGGAGGAAGAGGGACACAGGTTGAGGCCGCAGGCAGCGCATGTGGATTTTAGGAATGGTGTAGGACAACGCTTTTGAGGCGGCCAGTGCTGTGATTGTTGGAGAGAGGACAATCGTGAGTCTGGCAGATTTTTAAAGTTGCTGTGCATTTGTAGGTGAGGTCGAGGAGACAAGTAGAGGCCGGCTGTGCTGTGATTGTAGGAAGCAGAGGGAACTAAGGTTGACGGCCGGCGCAGTGCTGTGATTGTGGTAAGGAGAGAGGGACAATGGTTGGAGGCCGAGGGCAGTGTTACTGTGATGTTGGAGCAGGACAAGTGACGTGGGCGGCAGTGGCTGTGATTGTAGGAAGGGGAGGACAAGGTGGATGGGCGGCAGTGCTGTGTTTGTAGGAGAAGGAGAAGACGACAAGGTGAGGCGCATGTGCTGTGATTGTAGGGAGAGAGGACAAGGTGAGGCCATGGCTATGTGATGTTGATGTGTTAGGATGGGAGGACAACGGTGAGGCCGGTCAGTGCTGGGATTGTCAGGAGAGAGGACAAGGGAGAGGCTGGCAGTGCTGTGATTTGTAGGAGGTGAGAGGACTCAAAGGTGGGGGCCGGGGCCAGGCGATGTGATTGAGAGGGTGAGAAGGGACGCAAGGTGAGGAGGCCGGCTAAAGCGCTGGGTCGATTGTAGTGGCAGGGGGACATTGTGAGGCCGGTGGCTCTAACGGGCGCAGGCGCTGTGATTGTAGGAAGGAGGGGAACAATAGGTGAGGCGGCGGAGCGCCTCGCTAGGGTGTCTGTGATTGTAGGAGGTTGAGGAGCGCAACTGGTGAGGGCCTGGCCAGCGACTGTGATTGTAGGGAGGGAGGACAAAGGGTGGAGGGCCTTGGGCAGTCTGTGGACTTTGTAGGAGACTTGAGGGACAAGGTGAGGCCTTGGACACAGTATGCTGTGATTGTAGGTGCACGGGATACAAGGTTGAGGCCACGGCGAGTGCTGTGATTGTGAGGAGAGAGGACATAGGTGAGGGCCGGCGCAGTGCAGGATGTGATGTAGGAGAGAGGACAAGGGTGTCGGGCCGGGCCAGTGCTTCGTGATTGTTACGGAGAGGAGGGACAAGAGTGAGGCTGGCAGGTGCTGTGATGTAGGAGAGGATGGACAATGGTGAGGCCATGGCAGTGCTGTGATTGTAGGAGAGAGAGGACAAGGTGAGGCCGGCAGTGCTGGTGATGTGAGGAGCAGGGACAAAGGTGGAGGCGGGCAGTGCTGGTGATTGTAGGAGAGAGGACAAGGTGACGGCTGAGGCAGTGCTGTGATTGTAGGTTGAAGAGGACAGGTGAGGGCGTGGGGCACAGCGCTGTGATCGTAGGCGAGCAGGGAACAAGGTGAGGGGCCGAGGGCACAGTGCTCGTGATTGTAGGACGAGAGGTACAAGGTCGAAGGCCGGCTCAGTGCTGTTGGATTGTAGGAGCTGGTGACAATAGCGGTCGAGAGGACGGGCAAGGGGCAGTTGCTGTGATTGTAGGAGGGAGGACAAGGTGAGTGCCTGGCGTGTGCTGTGATTGTAGGAGCAGGGAAAAGGTGGGAAAGGCCGGCAAGTCCCAAGGTGGGCCGGCAGTGCTGTGATTGTAGGAGAGAGGACAAGGTGAGGCCGGCAGTGCTGTGATTGTAGGAGGGAGGACAAGGTGAGGCCGGCAGCGCTGTGATTGTAGGAGCGGGGACAAGGTGAGGCCGGGCAGGCTGGATTGTAGGAGAGGGACAATGGGGCCGGCCAGCCTTTTGTTTGTTGTAGGAGAGAGGACAAGGTGAGGCCGGCAGTGCTGTGATTGTAGGAGCAGGGACAAGGTGAGGCCGGCAGTGCTGTGATTGTAGGAGCAGGGACAAGGTGAGGCCGGCAGCGCTGTGATTGTAGGAGAGAGGACAAGGTGAGGCCGGCAGTGCTGTGATTGTAGGAGAGAGGACAAGGTGAGGCCGGCAGTGCTGTGATTGTAGGAGAGAGGACAAGGTGAGGCCGAGTCTGTGATTTGGGGAGGGGGGCAAGGTAGGCCGGGGCGGCTGTATAGTAGGGGGGGCCCAAAGGGAGGCCGGCGTGCGTGATTGTAGGAGAGGGACAAGGTGAGGCCGGCCCCAGCGCTGTGATTGAGGGGGGGAAAGGGGGCCCTTTGGCGGCTGTGATTGTAGGGGGGAGGACAAGTAAAGGCCGGCGTGCCTGTATTGTAGGGGGGAAAGGGAGGCCGGGCAGGCGTGTTGTAAAGGGAGGAAAGGTGAAGGCCGGCAGGCTTGATTGAGGACCCAACGGGGTTAGGCCGGCAGTGTTTTGATTTGGAGAGGGGGACAAGGTGGGCCCCGGCAGGCGGGGTTTTTGTAGGAGGGGGAAAAGGTGAGGCCGGCAGGCTGTGATTTTGGGGGGAGAGGGGACAAGGTGGGGCCGGGCAGGCTTTTTGTAGGAGAGGGACACGGTGCGGCCGGCAGTGCTGTGTTTGTAGGAGAGTGGTCAAGGTGAGGCCGGCGGGGTTTGTGTTGTGGGGAAAGGGGGGAAGGATTGGGCCCCAGTGCTGTGATTGTGGGAAGGGAAATTTTGGGCCGGCAGGCTGTGATTGTAGGAGGGGGGAACAAGGTGGGGCCGGCAGTGCTGGATTTGTGGAAGAGGACAAGGGAGGCCGGGCAGGCTGTGTTGTAGGAAAAGAGAGGAAAAGAGGGGGGGTGTGATTTGGGGGGAAGGAAAATTTGGGGCCCCAGTGCTGTGATTGTAGGGGGGAAGGACAAGGGAGGTGGC
>JAODAL010049392.1:7500-28223 GCA_025379985.1 Phyllomedusa bahiana | reverse complement strand
TCGCCTAACACGCGAAAGGTCCCCGGTTCGAAACCGGGCAGAAACATAACCTTTTCATCTGTTGGTTGTTAAACCTCAGTTATTTTGTCTCAATCTGAAACTGTTTACACAGAAAGATGGCACAGTACTTTGGGCAACTGGTTTCTGTAGTGTAGTGGTTATCACGTTCGCCTCACACGCAAAAGGTCCCCGGGCAGAAACATAATCTTTTTATATGTGTTGGTGGAAAAATCTCAGTTTTTTTGTCTCAATCTAATACCCTTTGCTCAGAAACATGGCAGAATCCAAGGGATTTCTGGTTTCTGTAGTGTAGTGGTTATCACATTTGCCTCACACAAAAGGTCCCAGTTCCAAAATGGGCAGAAACAATGGAGTTGTTATTACTTTTAGCCATCGGGCCATATTTGATATAATTGTTTTGAGGGTTTTTGGAAGTCCAGGTAATGCAGCAGCAGAGAACTGCACCTCAGTTAGGTTTGTTTAGTATATCGGATATCACATTCGCCCCCCAAGCGAAAGATCCTTGGTTCCAAATCGAGAAGAATTTTCGTCTTTATACAACTACAGTCGGCAATATTTCAGTAATTTAGTCTCAATCTGATAATGTTTGCTCTAAAACATGGTACACCTCTTGCTCGGAAGGTTACCCATTTGATACCGGGCAGAAACATAGTCTATTTGACCTGATGGTGGAGAAATCTCTGTTATTTCGTCTCAGTCTCATAGTGTTTGCTATGATACATGGCAGAGCAGAAGTTCAACCAGTTTCTTTAGCGTAGTCCTTATGACGTTCACCTCACGCTCGAATAGACTCCAGTTCACTACGACGCAGAAAGATATTCTTTTGCCACCGGATGTCGCGGCAAAATCTCAGTTGGTTTGTCTCACTCTCATACTGTTTGTTCAGAAAGATAGCATGTCACTAGAGAAATTGGTTTCTGTAGTGTAGTGGTTATCACATTCGCCTAACACGCGAAAGGTCCCCGTTTCGAAACCGGGCAGAAACATAACCTTTTTCCATCTGTTGGTGGAGAAATCAGCGTTATTTACTCTCAATCTGATATTCTTTGTTGAGAAAGATGGCAAAGCACGTTACACAACTGGTTTCTGTAGTGTAGTGGTTATCACGTTCGCCTCACACGCGAAAGGTCCCCGGTTCGAAACCGGGCAGAAACATGCTCTTTTGATGAAAAACTCATAATTATATTGTCTCAATCTGATCCTCTTTGCACAGAAAGATGGCAGAGTCAAGGCGTCTTAGGGTTTCTGTAGTGTAGTGGTTATCACGGTCGCTTCACACGCGAAAGGTCCCCGGGCAGAAACATGACCTTTTTCCATCTGTTGGTGGAAAAATCAGAGTTATTTACTCTCATTCTGATACTTTTTGCTGCAAAAGATGGCAAAGCACATTGTGCAGCTGGTTTCTGTAGCATAGTCGTTTTCACGTTCTCCTCACACGCGAAAGGTCCCCAGTTCAAATCTGGGCAGAAACCTAATCTTTTTCCATCTTTTGGTGGAAAACTCTCAATTTTTTTGTCTCAATCTGATATCCTTTTGCACAGAAAGATGGCAGAGTCCGAGGGTCTTAGGATTTCTGTACTGTAATGGTTATCAAAATCACCTAACACGCGAAAAGTACCACTTTGAAATGGAGCAGAAACATTACCTTTTTCCCTCTTTTAATTTTTGTCTCAATCTGATACTCTTTGCTCATAAAGATGTCAAAACGCCTGGGTTATCTGGTGTCTGTAGTGTATTGGTTTTCAGGTTCCCTTCACACACAAAGGGTCCTAAGTTTGAAACTGGGCAGAAACATTGGAATGGATATTACTTTTTGCCATCGGACCTTATCTGATATCATTGACTTGATGTTTTTTGTTAGTCCATATCCTGCAGCAGAAAAAAAAGGAACCTCAGTTAAATGTTTGTAGTGTAGCGGTTATCACTTTTGCCTCCCAAATGCAAGCCCTTGGTTTAAAAACCGGAAGAATTATCATTTTTTTCCAACTATCCCGGCGATATCCAATTTTTAGCCCAATCGGTCTGTTTGCTCAAAAGAGGTACCCCTAACCCCAAGAAAAAGGTCCAGGGTTTCCAAGCAGGGTTGATGGAAACTTCCCCATTTTTAGATCAGTCGTTCCCTGTGTGCTAAAAAACATGGCAGTACATTTTTGTTCAAAACCAGTTTTTCCTGAGGTACATGTTAAAATTTTTGCCTTTTCACCCCCGAAAAGGGTTTTCTGTTCACTACCCGGGGCAGAAAAAAATTTTTTTTTCCACGGTGTTCCCAAAAATCTTCGTTAGTTTGTCTATTTGTATGGGTTAGAAGATGGCGGAACGAGCACAAGGGTTTCATATTTTTGTAGTGGTTTCACGTTCGCCTAACCCCAAAAAGGCCCCCGTTTCAAAACCCGGGAGAAACATCCTTTTTTTATTGTTGGTGGTAAACTCAGTTATTTTGTTAAATTGAAACTGTTCCACAGAAAATGGCACAGTTCTTTGGAAAAACCGGTTCTGTAGTGTATGGTTATAGTTTGCCTAACATGCGAAAAAAAAACCTTTTTCAGAAAACAAACCTTTTCCCCATCTGTTGGTGGAGAAATCAGAGTTATTTACTATAAACTGATCATTTTTGCTGAGAAAGATGGGAAAATGCATTTCGCAACTAGTTTCTAGTGTAGTGGTTATCACGTTCGCCTAACACGCGAAAGGTCCCCGGTTCGAAACCGGGCAGAAACATAACCTTTTCATCTGTTGGTTGTTAAACCTCAGTTATTTTGTCTCAATCTGAAACTGTTTACACAGAAAGATGGCACAGTACGTTGGGAAGGGTTTTCTGTGGGGAGTGGTATAACGTTCCCTAAAAACCAAAAGGCCCCCGGGCAGAAACAAAATTTTTTATATGTGTTGGGGGAAAAAATCTCATTTTTTTTTTGTCTCAACAAAATCCCCTTTGCTCGAAACATGGCAGAATCCAAGGGGATTTCTTTTTCTTTAGTGTAGTGGTTTCACATTTGCCTCACACAAAAAGGTCCCAGTTAAAAAATGGGCAGAAAAATGGAGTTGTTATTACTTTTACCTGGGGCCCATATTTGATATAATTGTTTGGGGGTTTTTTGGAACCCCAGGTAATGCAGCAGAAGAACGCACCTCAGTTGGGTTTGTTTAGTATATCGATTTTCCATTCCCCCCCCCCGCAAAATTTTGGGGCCAAATGAGAAAAATTTTTGTCTTTATAAACTACAGCGGCAATATTTCAGTAATTTAGTCTAAATTCTGATAATTTTTGCTCAAAAAAAGGGTAACCCCCTCTTGCTGGGAAGGTCCCTTTGATCCCGGGCAGAAAATAGTCTATTTGACCTGATGGTGGGAAAATCTTTTTATTTGTCTCATTATAGTGTTTCTAAACAGGCAGAGAAAATTCAAAGTTTCTTTTGCTAGTCCTTATGACGTTCACCTCACGTCGAATAACCCCAGTTACTACACGAGAAAGTTTTTTTGCCACGGATGTGCGGCAAACTCAGTTGGTTTGCCCTACTCTATATGTTTGTTCAGAAAGAAGCATGTCACTGAAAAATTGGGGTTTCTGAGTTAGGGGGTTTCACATTCCCTAAACGCAAAGGCCCCCGTTTCGAAAGGGGGCAAAAACATAACTTTTTCCCCATCTGTTGGTGGAGAAATCACGTTATTTATTTCCAATTGATATTCTTTGTGAAAAAGATGGAAAACCCCCTTACACAAGGGTTTGTGTGTAGTGGTTATCCTTTCGCTAAAAGCGAAAGGGCCCCTTTTTAAAACCGGGGAAAACTCTTTTATGAAAAACCAATAATTTATGTTCAATCTGATCCCTTTGCCAGAAATGGCAGGTAAGGCGTTTGGGGGTTTTCTGTAGTGTAGTGGTTATCACGGGTTTTCCAGCAAAAGGTCCCCGGCGAAACATGACCTTTTTCCCATCTGTTGGTGGAAAAATCGGGTTTTTTCTTCATTTTTCTTTTTGCTGAAAAAATGGAAAGCACTTGCAGCGGGTTTTTCTTAGCATAGCTTTTTTCAATTCCCCCTCCCCGCGAAAGGCCCCATTTAAAAATTGGGGAAAAACCTAATTTTTTCCATCTATTGGTGGAAAAATTCCAATTTTTTTTGTCTCAATTGATTCCTTTTGCCAGAAAGAGGGCAAGTCCGAGGGTTTAGGATTTCTTAGTAAGGGTTATCAAAATCACCTAACACGCAAAAGTACCACTTTGAAATTTACAGAAACTTCCCCTTTTTCCCTCTTTTAATTTTTGTTCAATCTAAATTCTTTGCTCATAAAGATGTCAAAACGCAGGGGTTATCTGGTGTCTGTAGTGTATTGGTTTTCAGGTTCCCTTCACACACAAAGGGTCCTAAGTTTGAAACTGGGCAGAAACATTGGAATGGATATTACTTTTTGCCATCGGACCTTATCTGATATCATTGACTTGATGTTTTTTGTTAGTCCATATCCTGCAGCAGAAAAAAAAGGAACCTCAGTTAAATGTTTGTAGTGTAGCGGTTATCACTTTTGCCTCCCAAATGCAAGATCCTTGGTTTGAAACCGAGAAGAATTATCATGTTTTTCCAACTACTGCCGGCGATATCTCAATTATTTAGTCTCAATCTGGTACTGTTTGCTCAGAAAGATGGTACACCTCACACGAGAAAGGTCCATGGTTCCAAGCCAGGCTGTTGATGGAAACATCTCCATTATTTAGACTCAGTCTGTTACTGTGTGCTAAGAAACATGGCAGTACAGTAGTTCAACCAGTTTCTGTAGTGTACATGTTAAGACATTTGCCTCACACTCGCAAGGTTTCCTGTTCACTACCGGGCAGAAAGATATATTTTTTTCCATCGGTTGTTGCCGAAATCTCAGTTAGTTTGTCTCATTCTGATACTGCTTGGTTAGAGAGATGGCGGAACGGAGGCACAAAGGGTTTCTGTAGTGTAGTGGTTATCACGTTCGCCTAACACGCGAAAGGTCCCCGTTTCGAAACCGGGCAGAAACATGCCTTTTTCATCTGTTGGTGGATAAAACTCAGTTATTTTGTCTCAATCTGAAACTGTTTCCACAGAAAGATGGCACAGTTCTTTGCGCAACTGGTTTCTGTAGTGTAGTGGTTATCACGTTTGCCTAACATGCGAAAGGAAACCGTTCAGAAACATAACCTTTTTCCATCTGTTGGTGGAGAAATCAGAGTTATTTACTATCAATCTGATACACTTTGCTGAGAAAGATGGGAAAATGCATTTCGCAACTAGTTTCTGTAGTGTAGTGGTTATCACGTTCGCCTAACACGCGAAAGGTCCCCGGTTCGAAACCGGGCAGAAACATAACCTTTTCATCTGTTGGTTGTTAAACCTCAGTTATTTTGTTCTCAACTGACACTGTTGTTACACAGCAAAGAATGGCACAGTACTGGCGAAACTGGTTTTTCTGTAGTGTAGTGTTATCACGGTTCGCCTCACACGCAAAAAGTCCCCGTGCAGAAACATAATCTTTTTATATTGTTGAGTGGAAAATATCTAGTTGTTTTTGTCTCAATCTAATACCCTTTGCTCAGAAACATGGCAGAATCCAAGGGATTTCTGGTTTCTGTAGTGTAGTGGTTATCACATTTGCCTCACACAAAAGGTCCCAGTTTCCAAATATGGGCGAGAAACAATGAGTTTTTTTTTTTTTTTTTGTTATTACTTTTAGCCATCGGCCAATATTTTGATATAATTGTTTTGAGGGTTTTTGGAAGTCCAGGTAATGCAGCAGCAGAGAACTGCACCTCAGTTAGGTTTGTTTAGTATATCGGATATCACATTCGCCCCCCAAGCGAAAGATCCTTGGTTCCAAATCGAGAAGAATTTTCGTCTTTATACAACTACAGTCGGCAATATTTCAGTAATTTAGTCTCAATCTGATAATGTTTGCTCTAAACATGGTACACCTTTTGCTCGGAAGTACCCTTTGATACCGGGCAGAAACATAGTCTATTTGACCTGATGGTGGAGAAATCTCTGTTATATCTCGTCTCAGTCTCATAGTGTTTGCATGATACATTGGCAGAAGCAGAAGTCGTCGCTACCATATTCACACACTTTAGCGTAGCTCCTATGAACGTTCAACCTCACGCTCGAATAGACTCCAGTTCACTACGACGCAGAAAGATATTCTTTTGCCACCGGATGTCGCAGGCAAAATCTCCAGTTGGTTTGTTCGACTCTCATACTGTTTGTTCAAGAAGATAGCATTCACTAGAGTAATTGCGGTTTATGTAGTGTAGTGGTACTATCACATACAGTCCTACACGCGAAAGTCCGTTTCGAACCGGGCAAAACATAACCTTATTTCCATCGTTGGTGGAGAAATCCAGCGTTATTACTCTCAATCTGATATTCCTCTGTTGAGAGAAGATGGCAAAGCATGTTACACAACTGTTTCTGAGTAATGTGTAGCTTGGTTATCACGTTCGCCTCACACGCGAAAGGTCCCCGGTTCGAAACCGGGCAGAAACATGCTCTTTTGATGAAAAACTCATAATTATATTGTCTCAATCTGATCCTCTTTGCACAGAAAGATGGCAGAGTCAAGGCGTCTTAGGGTTTCTGTAGTGTAGTGGTTATCACGGTCGCTTCACACGCGAAAGGTCCCCGGGCAGAAACATGACCTTTTTCCATCTGTTGGTGGAGAAAATCTGAGATATTTACTCTCAATCTGATGCATTTGTTTAGCTGCCAAAAGATGGCAAAGCACATTGTGCAGCTGGTTTCTGTGCAAGTCAGTTTTACAACGTTCACTCCTAACACGCGAAAGGTCCCCAGTTCAAATCTGGGCAGAAACCTAATCTTTTTCCATCTTTTGGTGGAAAACTCTCAATTTTTTTGTCTCAATCTGATATCCTTTTGCACAGAAAGATGGCAGAGTCCGAGGGTCTTAGGATTTCTGTACTGTAATGGTTATCAAAATCACCTAACACGCGAAAAGTACCACTTTGAAATGGAGCAGAAACATTACCTTTTTCCCTCTTTTAATTTTTGTCTCAATCTGATACTCTTTGCTCATAAGAAAGCACAACGCCTGGTTATCTGGTGTCTGTAAGTGTATTGGTATTTCAGGTCCCTCACACACAAAGGTCCTAATTTGAAACTGGAGGCAGAAACATGGAATGATATTACAGTTTTGCCATCAGAAAAAGGACCTTACTGATATCATAGAACTTGAAGTTTTGTTTGTCCATATCCTGCAGCAGAAAAAAAAGGAACCCTCTGTTAAATGGTCTTGTAGTGTAGCTGTTACACATTTTGCTCCCAAACGCACACGATCCTTCTGGTTTGAAACCGAGAAGAATTATCATGTTTTTCAACACTCCGCGATATCTCTTATTTAGTCTCAATCTGGTACTGTTTGCTCAGAAAGATGGTACACCTCACACGAGAAAGGTCCATGGTTCCAAGCCAGGCTGTTGATGGAAACATTCCATTATTTAGACTCAGTCTTGGTACTGTTTTGTGCCTAAGAAACATGCAGTACAGTAGTTCAACCAGTTTCTGTAGTGTACATGTTAAGACATTTGCCTCACACTCGCAAGGTTTCCTGTTCACTACCGGGCAGAAAGATATATTTTTTTCCATCGGTTGTTGCCGAAATCTCAGTTAGTTTGTCTCATTCTGATACTGCTTGGTTAGAGAGATGGCGGAACGGAGGCACAAAGGGTTTCTGTAGTGTAGTGGTTATCACGTTCGCCTAACAC
Source organism: Phyllomedusa bahiana (assembly GCA_025379985.1). NCBI lineage: Eukaryota > Metazoa > Chordata > Amphibia > Anura > Hylidae > Phyllomedusa > Phyllomedusa bahiana. Next base: position 20,466 of record JAODAL010049392.1, on the reverse strand, counting down.
GCGAAAGGTCCCCGGTTCGAAACCAGGCAGAAACATGCCTTTTTCATCTGTTGGTGGATAAAACTCGTTCATTTTTGTCTCAAATCCGAAACTGTTTTCCACAGAAAGAAATGGCACAGTTTCTTTGCGCACTGTTCTGTTACGTGTAGTGGTTATCACGTTTGCCTAACAAGCGAAAGGAAACCGTTCAGAAACATCTAACCTTTTTCCATCGTTGGTGGACGAAAATCAGAGTTATTTACTATCAATCTGATACACTTTGCTGAGAAAGATGGGAAAATGCATTTCGCAACTAGTTTCTGTAGTGTAGTGGTTATCACGTTCGCCTAACACGCGAAAGGTCCCCGGTTCGAAACCGGGCAGAAACATAACCTTTTCATCTGTTGGTTGTTAAACCTCAGTTATTTTGTCTCAATCTGAAACTGTTTACACAGAAAGATGGCACAGTTCTTTGCGCAACTGGATAGTTCCTGTATTATAGTGGCTTAATCACTTCTGCCTCACACGCCAAAAGTCCCCGGGCAGAAACATAATCTTTTTATATGTGTTGGTGGAAAAATCTCATTTTTTTTTTGTCTCAATCGAATACCCCTTTGCTTCAGAAACAATGTCAGAATCCAAGGATTTCTGGTTTCGTAGTGTAAGTGTGTTATCACATTTGCCCTCACACAAAGGTCCCAGTTCCAAAATGGCAGAAACTATGGAGTTGTTATTACTTTTAGCCATCGGCATTATTTAGATAAAGATTGTTTGGAGGTTTTTGGAAGTCAGGTATGCAGCAGCAGAGAACTGCACTGACTCACAGTTTAGGTTTGTTTAGTATATCGGGTATCACATTCGCCCCCCAAGCAAGATCCCTTGTTCCAAATCGAGATGAAATTTTCGTCTTTATACAACTACAGTCCGCAATATTGCAGTATTTAGTCTCTAATCTGATAATGTTGCTCTAAAAACATGGTACAACCCTCTTGCTCGGACGGTTACACCATTTGATACCGGGCAGAAACATAGTCCCCTATTTGGACCTGATGGTGGAGAAATCTCTGTTATTTCCTCTACAGTTCTCATAGTGATTGCTATGAAACCTGGCAGAGCAGAAGTTCAACCAGTTTCTTTAGCGGTAGTCACTTAGACGTTTGCACCCCTCACGCTCGAATAACTCCAGTTCACTACGACGCAGAAATCAGCACATATTCTTTGCCACCGGATGTCGCGGCAAAATCTCAGTTGGTTACGTCTCACTCTCCATACTCGTTTGTTCGCTATCAAAGACTACACGCATATACTAGAACACATAAACATTGGTTTCTGCGACCACTCTTAGTTAAGATGTAGCGCACTCTCCACACACTACAGTCGACACTCAGTCTCGCACGCGACACAACACGCTCCACGGCAATCGTCTTGACACGCGAGCGCGCGAATGAACAACGAGCAAAACCATGCTCAGATCCATTAGAGAGATCGCCCACACACATTCCCACCTGACACACACACGATCTCGCACAACCCTGACACACACACAACTACACACACTATGAGCACCAGAAACCGACACCCGCGCTCGACGTACGTCAAGCGAGCTACTTAGCGGCTCCAGAGTCTCATCGCAACATAGACAGCTACACTCAAATATTAGACTAGGTCTCCGCGCTCTCATCTCTCCACACCCTCACCTATACACCCCGGGCAGACAAACCAACCCATCGACCACTCTACTCACACAGTCACACAATAGATTAGGAAAAATCGAGATATTTACTCTCATTCTGATAAGCTAGCGTCTCTACTAACTATCAAGCACTGCAAGCTCAGCCCATATCCCAACTCATCTCTTCACGACACACTCTCACGCGCGTGACCATGAAACGCAACAGAGCACTTCCCAGGAAGACATAGATCCCCGCCACTTTCCCACGATATCACCCCCGTCCGCCGAAACACACGCCACCCAATACATCCATAGCCTGTGCCTACAACACCCTAACATCGTTACTCGCTCATCCACTTATCTCCAATTCATCTCTAACAGCTGGAGTGAACAAACGACTCATCTACTACTCATTCTCGCTCAACCTGACCCACACTCCCTCTGCGCCCACACACACATACCGCACATCTAGCACATTAAGAGAGCTCGAACCTACCACTTCTATGATTAACTTGTTACTGTAATGGTTATCAAAATCACCTAACACGCGAAAAGTACCACTTTGAAATGGAGCAGAAACATTACCTTTTTCCCTCTTTTAATTTTCAGCTCCCAAAACACAACCGCATCACACAATGCTTGTCTCAATAATCAGGATGTCCATAAACAGCGTCACTCTAGGATGCTCATGTCAGGTAGCGTCGTGATATACCGTAGCGCAATCTAACCGCGTAGCTTTGACAAGATCCTCCACCCCAAACAATAGGCGCGAGAGTATTTCTTCACTCACGAGTCGCGTGCGCTACAACAATCTGCCGACTAACACTATCACGATGTGGGTGACTTAAGACATTTATTCCGACTTATCTTAGTCCATTAGACTCATATCTTCTCGCTGAGTCTATCGAGCGAGTGTGATCACGAGCGAGATGAACTTCTATTGCTGCGCGCCACCTAATATGCGCACACTCATACTAGGACCCTCAGAGAGACTCAGAGTCAACATGCATGAGAGCTTCGAGACGGGGATGAGTGATCTGTGAGTGTGCTTAACACCCTTTTCATATCCACATACCTACGACATGGAGAGTATTCATATACAGCGCATACATACAGAGACAGTCTCTCTATGACGATGTGCGAGTTCACATTAGGTATGAGAGATACAGAGACCAACTCTACGACACACTCTAGCCAATCAACTACACTAACATCATGATAGTCTGCATTCGGACAACCATGGAGTTCTATCACACACAAACGACACTGAGTGTTTTGATTGAATTGAATGATGTGGAGGGTTTATGGAGGAATGTTGGGTGTAGATGTATGGTTAGTGTGATTTGATATAAGGATTTATGGTGATTAAGTTTTCTGTAGATGTACATGTTAAGAAAAATTTGCCGCAAACTCAGCAAGGTTTCCTGTTCACTACCGGGCAGAAAGATATATTTTTTCCATCGGTTGTTGCCGAAATCTCAGTTATTTTGTCTCATTCTGATACTGCTTGGTTAGAGAGATGCGGAATGAGGCCACAAAGGGTTCTGTATGTAGTGGTTATCACGATCCGCCTAACACGCGAAAAAGTCCCCCCGTACGAAACCAGCAGAAACATGGCCTTTTCATCTGTTGGGTGGATAAAACTCAGTTATTTGTCTACAATCTGAAACTGTTACCACAGAAAGATGGCACAGTTCTGTGCGAGCAACTGTTTCTGTAGGTAGTGGTTCTGCACGTTTGCCTAACATGCGAAAGGAAACCGTTCAGAACATAACCATTTTCCCAGCTGTTTGGGTGGAGAAATCAGAGTTTATATTACTATCAATCTTATACATCTATTTCTGAGAAAGTAGGGAAAATGCAATTTCGCAACTAGTTTCTGTAGGTGTATGGTTATCCACGTTTACGCCAACACTCGAAGGTCCCCCCGTTCGAAACCGGGCAGAAACATAACCTTTTCATCTGTTGGTTGTTAAACCTCAGTTATTTTGTCTCAATCTGAAACTGTTTACACAGAAAGATGGCACAGTACTTTGGGCAACTGGTTTCTGTAGTGTAGTGGTTATCACGTTCGCCTCACACGCAAAAGGTCCCCGGGCAGAAACATAATCTTTTTATATGTGTTGGTGGAAAAATCTCAGTTTTTTTGTCTCAATCTAATACCCTTTGCTCAGAAACATGGCAGAATCCAAGGGATTTCTGGTTTCTGTAGTGTAGTGGTTATCACATTTGCCTCACACAAAAGGTCCCAGTTCCAAAATGGGCAGAAACAATGGAGTTGTTATTACTTTTAGCCATCGGGCCATATTGCATAATTTTTGAGGGTTTTTAGGAAGTCCAGGTAATGCAGTCCGCAGAGAACGCCCTCAGTTAGGTTTGTTCAGTATATCGATATCACATCGCCCCCCAGCGAAAGAATCCCTTGGATCCAAATCGCGTAAGAAAATTCGTCTATACTACAACCCAGACGGCAATATTTTCAGTAAATTATAAGTCTCAAACTGATAATATTTGCTCAACAACCATGCTACAACCACTGCTCGGAAGGTATTTACCCATTTGATTACCGGGCAGAAACCTAGACTATTAGTACCGATGGAGGAGAAATCTCTGTTATTTCGTCACAGTCTCATAGAGTATATTCTAATGAATACATTGCAGAGCAGAAGTTCAACCAGTTTCTTTTAGCGTAGTCCTTATGCCGTTCACCTCACGCTCGAATAGACACCCATTCACTACGACGTCAAAAGATATTCATTTGCCACCGATGAAGACGGCAAATCTCAGTTGGTTTGTTCTCACTCTCATACTGTTTGTTCAGAAAGCATAAGCATGACACTAGATAATTGGTATTCCTGTATGTAGTGGGTTATCACATACGCCTAACACGCGAAAGGTTCCCCGTATTCGAAACCGGGCAGGAAACATAACTTTTTTCCATCTTGTTGAGAAATCAGCGTTTATTTACTCTCAATCTGATATTTCTCCTGATTAGAAAGATTGCAAAGCATGCACACAACTGTTTCTGTAAGTGTAGTGGTTATCACGTTCGCCTCACACGCGAAAGGTCCCCGTTCTGAAACGGCAGAAACATGCTCTTTATTGATAAAAACTCATAATTATTTTGTCTCAAACTGAGCCCCATCTTTTGCACAGAAAGCGATGGCAAGTCAAGGCCGTCTAGGTTTCTGTAGTGTAGTGGTTATCACGGTCGCTTCACACGCGAAAGGTCCCCGGGCAGAAACATGACTAAGTTTCCATCTGTTGGTGGAAAAATCAGAGTTATTTACTCTCATTCTGATGCTTTTTGCTGCAAAAGATGGCAAAGCACATTGTGCAGCTGGTTTCTGTAGCATAGTCGTTTTCACGTTATCCTAACACGCCGACGCACAGCGCTACTCCACACAGCTCTTCTCTAAATCACACCAGCGGACATAAACTCTTAGAACTTCCATTCACTCACATCTCTTCATCCGCTCTACTCTAGTGACGCGCAGTCACGCAACACACCCCTACACACACATCTGATCTTCTTAAGTCCTCATCCTGACTATGATATACTATTCGCGTCTTAGAGCGCACACAGACACACAATGGCAGAGTCCACGGAATCACCTCTCGAGACATGCAACTACACTGCGCGATACACATAGTGTCCTATGAGTAGATTCTCTATCTCTAGACACAGAGCACTAGCCGAAGCACACGCGCCCACAAAACACACTCTACCACATCTTGAGTAACCGCGAGTGCCGCAACGCACAGAAAATCACACCACTACTCCTCTTCTCCTTATAGATCCGCTACTCTTCTCACTTCATCTGCTATCTCATATCTTGACGCTCTTCTCCCTCACTGATCTCTCTACTCACATAGACTTGCGCACTCACGACGTCATAAACCACAAACGTCCTGTCGGACTCTATCTTCTATACCTGGCGCGCACTCGCGCGGTACAGTCGTTCGACCACTCTCAGAGGATCCTATCATGTCCAACACAAAGAGTCCACTCTCACTCGCTCTCTTTATCGCACCTCCGTGGCAGAAACAAGTATACTAGCGCGATCATATGCGATACACATAGCGCGTTTTCAGCCAGCTGGAGACACTCTCTAGCACTCGAACATCAACCAGTACATTATCAGCTTGACTCATTCAACCGCTCCGATCTTACAGATCTCCCATACATTCCGCGCGGATCACAAGCCATAACACACACACAAAGACGACAGCTGCAGACTCACGAGAGTGTAACTATCTCTTGCATTTCTATATATAGACTCTCTATCTAGCTACGTTTGAGAGCACGCTCGTACCCAAATGAACAAACGGAATCCCTGCACAGTTTGTATAGAGAAAACGCCAGCGCGCGCGCGTCAGTCATGCACTAGCTCACATCTATGAGATCTATCCCAACTCAATCTTTGTATCTCTGGGCGATATCGAGCAACTTCATTCTACTAGACCTCAACATCGGTGAGCTCACGCGTATACTCAAATCATCTCTGTCACTCACAGATAGCAGAGAGCTTACGACTAGCCACGAAGACTGATCCTTTCACAGAACCTCTCAACTATCCCAAGGAGATCTACTCTCGCGTGTACCATAAGACACACACACACCACTATCTATCTCACTAAGACATATCCTACACACCGACATCTCTCATCTCTGCTTGATGGGGATCACATGACACACCATTGTGCTCATCGTACACCAGTTTTAATAGATACTTACCATATATGAGATATATAGCACGAGATTAAAAGGCGCGCGCGGTATAAGAGTGAAGGCACTAATGCAGTGTCGGATCACACACACACGCTATATCAGACAGTCTATTGTGTGTGTGACACGGACCTGCGATATTCACATATTGAGTAGTCACGATGAGAGATTGTTCGTCAATTTATCCACACACACACATGTCAGAATTAATTGGCGTAAGTCTCGAGATCACTTGTACTTGCGGAGGCTGAGATGTTGCACAGCTACACAATCAGGATAGTTTAGTCCTCATGACACGTTTGCGCAAGCACTGTCTCACGAGTTGTATCAAGTGTATCGATGATCACTATTATGGCGATGCAGCGCTAGATGACAGGAGCTCTAGTGCAGGATGAGGTTTGTAGTATATTAACACTAGAAATGACATGTACATCAGATCTGCATCATCAGGGATGGATGATATCTCATGAACACTCAGAGTAACACACTTATAGTAATACAGACTTGTTACTCATGCGGACAATAGCATGTGTGCGGACAGACACAATTAGTAGTGTGTATGGAGTGATATCTTAACCACTGAGTATGGTGGTGTGTGGGACGGTCGGTGAGTCATAGCAACTGCCGCATCTTAGGGGTGTGACATCTCTATCACTTCAGTTTACTGGTGGGCTAACTTGTAGTGATACAACACAAGAGATGTGACAGCTTAAGAGATATAAGGTGCGACATGGATGCTTAAGCAGGCATCAGTTCACATTAGTGAGAGCGAGACTGATACTATGAGTGTGCGCACAGAGTTAGGGGTTACTCACACAAGTAGCACGCTACATTTAGTAGAGTCTCAGTGTGGTAGAACACAGTCATATGTCATGTGATAGGTGTGTATTTACACAGATGTGATGGATGAGTTGGATATACGAGTACACCTCAACATACACAAACTGGGATGTTTAACTCACGCGTACACGGATTTGTCATCTAGTTTCAGTGGTGTGAGTAAGGAATGCACATGCACTGATACTAGTACACAGACAATGTAGTATAGACAGCAGGCACAGTGGGTGTGGTGGTTTGGTAAGTCTCATAGAGTGGAGTGACATGAGACAGGTTAATCTGTGAGTATGGCGACACACCACAACTGGATACAAGGCAGGAGTAACGGACGACAGTTTTTCTCTTATTTGGAGTGGTCTACACAGGGACGAACTCTCAGAGGTGTGAAGATAGACTGATGTCTGGATGATAGCTCTTGTCATTTTTTAGTTGATCTATCTTTTATGAGTAGGTAGAGAGTACTGACTGAGGTCTTGTTTTTCAACTTAAAACTATTATGTTATCTTCATAACTTTGTAATATATTTACAGAGATGGTTGTGGGTGTGATGGGGGCGGGAGAAGTGTGTGTAGTGAGTTAGGGTAGAACTACACACACACACACATTCTAGATATGGTTAGGGTGTTGTGGGTATAGAGAGTGAGTGACACGAGGATTTAAGGGTGTGGTCTATGTTACGCGTGTGGTGGTTGCGTAGTCTATGGGGGATACAAGAGAGCATGATATGAATTATTAGGTGTACGGTGAAGAGCGCGATGTTAGAATAGACATGAGAGAGGAGATTGATCTGAGATGCCGGGTTGTTTGGAGGAGATGAATCACGGAGACAGCTGTGAATATGAGAGTCAATGCTCTCTAGTTGTGTGTGGAGCAACACACAACAGTGAGGTGACACATTCTCTTATGGGAGTGTTTAATAGGACACACAGCAAGAGTGCTAGCACAAGTCTGGGGGGGAGAGATGGGTACTTTAGATGCGTAGAGGAGCACCATGCACACACACATGATAGGATGGGGATCATGACGGGTTGTGACACTCTTCTATAAGCAGACTAGGATGTTTCTCACTCTCAATAACACTACATGGGTCTGGGGGGTGAGTCGTCTGGCGGGACTGAAGATGGGGAGGACATAGAGTAACACGTGTGTCGTCATGGGTAGTAGATGAGGTGGTGTGAGGGCAGAAGATGGAGGTAGGTATATGATACACAATGTGAGTCACCTGGGTGTTTGAAGATCACTGCGGTGACAGGAGATGTATATGGATAGTACACACTCACGAGAGAGTGATTTCTAACGATTGAGGGAGAGAGTGGAGAGGTCTGAAATGATGAGCATGAAGACACAACTTCACTCTGACCGATCTTTTAGCAATCACAGGTATCAAGGGGCACAGTGTAACGCTGAGAGGACAGCAGGTAGTGATAGACACTCGAGTTCATTGTGTCTCTAGATTGATAGAGTGGAATAGAGAGAGGGGTAGAGTGACACGTAGACAGAGTTACATCTAAATACAACAGGTGGCGATGACTACAATTTATGCGGCACATCTCGGCGGAGGTGGTCTAGGGCTCAAGACAGTGACGAGTATGTTGGGAGATGACACACACTGAGATGGAGAGTAGTATCTAGTACAAGTACATTCAATTTAAAAGTATGAATGGGTGTTTGTTAGAAGGGGTGTGGAGTAGGGGGGGTATTTTTGGTTAAGATGGGGATATGAAATTATTTTTGTTTGGGTAAGATAAGTTTTATATTGAGTTGGGGTTGGTATTGTAGGGGAGAGGGGGGGGTTAGAGGTGTTTTAGTGTAAAATGGAGGTTATAGAGTATTTATAGGTGGGGGGGGGAGATTGGGGTGTGAGATTGGTATGATGGGTGTGGTTGGTAGAATGTGGGGGTTGAGGATGGGGGTGGTATTTTTTATTTAAGAGGGATAGGGAATTTTTTGTATGGGGAAGGATAAGTTGTGAGAAGATATTGAGTTGGTTTATTGTTATTGGTGTGAGAGGTGTGGGGGGGTGAGGTGTTTATTAAATGGGTTGATAAGTATTAGAGAAGTTTTCAGGGGTGATATATTGGGTGGCGCAATTTTAGAAGCCAGGGGTAATTAGAAGCGTTGATTTTCTGACTGTGGTTGCACAAAAATAAACCGTCTTCACACCGCCAAAAAATTCAGTTTTCCTGCACAGGCCTATTTCACTAAGCGAAGGTTAATTAAATTTATTCTCTTGTTTGTGTGAGCGGTGAAAACACGCCATTTAACACGCACAGATTTCACAAACTCGTAATTTTCGTTGCTCAATTGTTTTGGCGCAATTTTACATCACAACGTTATATTAAGGGCGTTGTTTTTTCTTGGCTGTGCGTGACATAAAAAATAACCGTCTTTTCACCACGACAAAAAATACTAATTTTTTCGCTGCTAGCCTAATTCTCCAGAAGATAGTTAAATTTACAATTTTTCTTCGGTTGTTGTGTAGCGTAGAAACACGGCCATTGTAACACCTACAAAAACTAGTAGTTTGATAGAGTTGCTCCAAATTGTTTGGCGCAATTTCATTCAAGGGGATTAAATTAAAGCGATTATGATTTTTCTGCTGTGAGTTGACAAAAATAAAACCAATCTTCATCCGCCAAAAATAATTTTTCCTGCACCTAAATTCACAAAGCGAAAGTTAATTACAATTTATTCATCCTTGTAGTGTTAGCGTAGAAAACACCCATTTAACACAGCTCAAAGCTCGTAGTTTTGTTTTTCTGCCAATTGTTTGGCGCTATTTACATCCAGCGGGTTAATTAACGTTGTTTTTTCTGCTGTGGTGACAAAAAATAAACCGATCTTTTCACACCAAAAAAATACTTTTTTCTGCATTGACCTAATTCCCACAATAGCCGCAGTTATATTACAAAGTTTTTCTCTATGTTAGTTTGTTGTATGCTCGTAGAAAAACACCGCTATTGTAAATCACAGCTACAAAAACTCGCAGATTGTTGAGGCTGCTCAGCATTGTTTGGGCAATCATTACATCCAGGGGTTAGATTAAGCGTTGTTTTTCCTGCTGATTCGGTGACAAAAAATAAACCGGGCTTTACGCCAAAAAATAAATTTTCCTGTAGCCTCAATTCACAAGCGAGAAGGTTTAATTACTAATTTTTCACCTCGTTTGGATCGGTATAGCGTAGAAAATAAGCCATTGTAACAACGCTCAAAATTCGCTCCAAAGCATGCAGTTTGTGGTTTGCTCAAAGTGATTTGGCTGCAATTTTTACATCCACGGGGTTAATATTAAAGCGATTGTTTCCTGCTGTGGTGACTAAATAAACCGTCTTATACCTGACAAAAAATAACTTGTTTCCTGCAAGCCAATTCACATAAAGAAAGGGTAATATACGAACAATTTTTCTCGTTGTTGTGTAGCGTAGAAAAAAAAACATCGCCATCGTAACAACGGCTACAAACTCGTAGTTTAGTGGTTGCCTCAAAATTTTTAGTTATTGGCGCCAAAAATTTACATCCAGGGGTTTAATAAGGCAGTTGTTTTTTTCATCTGTGTGACAAAAAATAAAACCATCTTTTCAACCGGCCAAAAGATACATTTTTCCCTGGCAGCCTAATTCACAAGCCGAAGGTACTTACAATTGTATTCCTCCATTTTGTTGTGTACGTAAGAAAACAACGCCATTGCTAAAGCAAAACCGCTCACCCAAAAGCTCGTAGTTTGGTGGTCTGCTCCAATTTGTTTGCGCAATTTTATCATCCAGGTGGTTAATTAAGCGGTGTTTTATTTATTCCTGTCTGTGGTGCACAAAAATAAACCAGATCATTTCACCGGCCAAAAAGATACATTTTTCCATAGGCAGCCTAATTTACAAGAAGGCGAAGGTTTAATTAGCAATTTATTCTCAATTGGTTGTGGTAGCTAGAAAATCACCGGGCCAATTGTTAACACGCTACAAAAGCAATCGTAGTCATTGTGTTCCTCATTGTTGTGGCGCAATTGTACATCCAGGGGTTAATTAATGTTGTTGTTTTTTTTCGCTGTGTGTACTAAAATAAAACCACAACTGCTTCATCGGCCAAAAATAAATTTCTGTTGCCAAGTTCACAAGCGAAGGTTATATTACATAATTTTTTGTCTCTTAGGTCCGTGTAGCGGTAGAAAACTACGGCCATTGTAAACAGCGCTTCCAAAGGCTGCGTAGTTGTGGTTGCTCACTTGATTTAAGCACGCACTTTATCATCCATGCATGTGTATAAATAAAGCATTGATATTACTGCTGTGGTGACAAAAATAAACCGTCCTTTTCACTGCCAAAAAATACATTTATATCCGCAGCCTAATTCACAGCAGCGACAGGATAAATTACAATTTTTTCTCTTGGTTGTGTAGCGTAAGAAAACAACACCATTGTAACACGCAACAAGAGCTCGTAGTTTGTGGTTTGCTCAATAGTTTGGCGCTAATTTACATCCAGGGGTTAATTAAAGCGTTGTTTTTTCTGCTGTGGTGACAAAAAAAAAACCGTCATTCCCGCCAAAACAATACATTTTCCTGTAGCCTAAATCAACAAGTGAAGGTTAATTAACAATTTTTTTTTCTTGATATTTGTGTAGCGAAGAAAACACTCCATTGTACACGCACCAAAGCTCGTAGTTTTGTGGTTTGCCACAATTGTTAGCGCACTTTTACATCCAGGGGTTTAATTAAGCATTGTTTATTCTACTGTGAGAAAAAAATTAAACCGTCTTACACTGCCAAAAAAATAAATTTTTTCCTGCAGCCTAATTCACAAGCGCAGGTTAATTACAATTTTTTCTCTTGATGTGTAGCGTAGAAACACGCCATTGTAACACCTACAAAGCACGAAGTTTGTGGATGCTCATTGTTTAGGCGCAATTTACATTCCCAGGGGGTTAATATAAGCATTGTTTTTTCCTTGTTCTGCTGTGGTGACAAAAATACACCGTCTTTACACTGCCAAAAACTACATTTTTCCTGCAGCCTTAATTCCACAAGCTGAAGGTTAATTACAAATTTATTCTCTGTTGTAGTAGCGTAGAAAACAACTCCATTGTAACACGCCTAACAAAGCTCGTATTTTTTGTGGTTCACAATGTTTGGGGGCGCAATTTTACAACCAGGGTTTAATTAACGTTGTATTTCTGCTTGTGTGACAAAAATAAACCGTCGTTCACACCAAAAATTACCATTTTTCTGTACCTAATTCACAAGCAAGGTTAATTATCAATTTTTTTCCTTGTTGTGTAGCTTAGAAAACACACCATTGTAACACGCTACAAAGCTCCGTAGTTTTGTGTTGCACAATCTTTAGCGCAATTTACATCCAGGGGTTAATTAAGCGTTTGTTTTTCTCTGCTGTGGTAACAAAAATAAACCGTCTTTCACCGCCAAAAATACATTTTTCTGTACCTAATTCACAAGCGAAGGTTAATTAAATTTTTTCTCTTGTTGTGTAGCCTAGAAAACACAACCATTGTAACACGCTACCTTAGCTCGTGTTTGTGGTTGCTCAATTGTTTAGCGCAATTTTTAACATCAGGGTTAATTAAGGTTTGTATTTTTTCTGCTGTGGTGAACAAAAATAAACCGTCCTTTCACCGCAAAAAAATAAATTTTCCTGCAGCCTAATTCACAAGCGAAGGTTAATTACAAATTTTTTTCCTCTGTTGTGTAGCGTAGAAAACACGCCATTGAAACACCAACAAATGCTCGTAGTTTGTGTTG
>JAODAL010049392.1:0-5000 GCA_025379985.1 Phyllomedusa bahiana | reverse complement strand
AAATAAAACCGTCTTTCACCACCAAAAAATACATTTTTCTGCAGCCTAATTCACAAGCGAAGGTTAATTAAAATTTTTTTCTCTTGTTGTGTACGTAGAAAACACGCCGCCATTGTAACACGCTACAAAGCACGTAGTTTGTGGTATGTCTCAATTGTTTGGCGCAATTTAACCATCCAGGGGTTAATTAAAGTGTTTGTTATTTCTGCTGTTGTGACTAAAATAAACGTCTTTTCACTGCCAAAAAAATACATTTTTTCCTGCACCGTAATTCACAAGCACAGGTTAATTACAATGTTTCTCTTGTTTGTGTACCGTAGAAACACAGATCCCACCATTGTAACACGCTCCCAAAGCTCGTAGTTGTGGTTGCTCCAATTGTTTGGCGCAATTTACATCCAGGGGTTAATTAAGCGTTTTTTTTTCTGCTGTGTGACAAAAATACACCGTCTTTCCAAACCGCCAAAAATTACATATTTTCCTGTAGCCTAATTCAACAAGCGACAGTTAATTACAATTTTTTCTCTTGTCGTGTAGCGTAGAAAACACACCATTGTAACACGCTACAAAGCTCGTAGTTTGTGGTTGCTCAATTCTTTAGCGCAATTTACATCCAGGGGTTAATTAAGCGTTGTTTTTCTGCTGTGGTAACAAAAATAAACCGTCTTTCACCGCCAAAAATTACATTTTTCCTGTAGCCTAATTCACGCAATCAGAAGGTTAATTAAAATTTTTTCTCTTGTTGTTAGCCTAGAAAACAACACATTTAAAACGCTACAAAGCTCGTAGTTTGTGGTTGCTCAATTGTTTAGCGCAATTTACATCCAGGGGTTATTTAAGCGTGTTTTTCTGCTCGTGGGACAAAAAAAAAACCCATCTTTCACCGCAAAAAATACATTTTTCGTGCCAGCGCCTAATTCACAAGCGAAAGGTAAAATTACAATTTTTTCTCTTGTTGTGTAGCGTAGAAAACACGCCTTGTAACACGCTACAAAGCTCGTAGTTTGTGGTTGCTCAATTGTTTGAGCGCATTTACATCAAGGGGTTAATTAATTGTGTTTTTCGTGCTGTGGGACTAAAATAAACTCTTTCACCGCCAAAAATAAATTTCTGTAGCCATAATTCACAAGCGAAGGTTAAATTACAATTTTTTCTCTTGTCGTGTAGCGAGAAGAAGACACGCCATTGTAACAACTCCCAGCCAAAGCTCGTAGTTTGTGGTTGCTCAATTGTGGCGCAATTTTACTCCAGGGTTTAATTTAAGCGTTGTTTTTCTGCTTCATGGTGACTAAAAAACACCGGCTTTCACCGCCAAAAAATACATTTTTCCTGAAGCCTAATTCACAAGCGAAGGTTAATTACAATTTTTTCTCTTGTTGTGTAGCCTAGAAAACATACCATTGTAACACGCTACAAAGCTCGTAGTTTATGGTTGCTCAATTGTTTAGCGCAATTTACATCCAGGGGTTAATTAAGCGTTGGTTTTTCTGCTGTGGTGACCATAAATAAACCGTTCTTTCACCGCCAAAAAATACAATTTTCTGCAGCCTAATTCACAAGCGATGGGGTTTAATACAATTTATTTCACTTGTTGTAGTAGCGTAAAAACACTCCATGTAACCGCTCCAAAGCACGATAGTTTGTGTACCTCAATTGTTAGGCGCAATTTTTACATCAGGGTTAATTAAGCGTTTGTTTTTCTGCTGTCGTGACTAGAATAAACCGTCTTTCACCACCAAAAAATACATTTTTCCTGCAGCCTAATTGACAAGCGAAGGTTAATTAAAATTTTTTCTCTTGTTGTGTAGCGTAGAAAACACGCCATTGTAACACGCTACAAACCTCGTAGTTTGTGTTTGCTCAATTGTTTGGCGCAATTTACATCCAGGAGTTTAATTAAGTGTTGTTTTCTGCTGTGGTGACTAAAATCAACCGCCTTTCATCGCCAAAAAAAATAAATTTTCTGTACCTAATTCACAAGCGAAGGTTAATTACAATTTTTTCACTGTCGTGGTAGGCGTAGAAAACACGCATGGTAACACGCTCCAAGCTCGTAGTTGTGGATGCTCGAAAAATCTGTTTAGCGCAATTTACATCCAAGGTGGTTAATTAAGGCATGTGTTTTTCTGCGTGTGACAAAAATAAACCGTCTTTTCCACTGCAAAAAATACATTTTTCCTGCAGCTAATTCCACAAGCGAAGTTAATTACAATTTTTTCTCTTGTTTGTGTAGCGTAGAAACACACCATTGTAAACACGCTACAAAGCTCGTAGTTTGTGGTTGCTCAATTCTTTAGCGCAATTTACATCCAGGGGGATAATAACGTTGTTTTTCTGCTGTCGTGACTAAAATAAACCGTCTTTCATCCACCGCCAAAAATAAATTTTCCTGTAGCCTAATTCACAAGCGAAGTGTTACATTACAATTTTTTCTTCGTGTCGTGTAGCGTAGAAAAAACGCCAATGTAACACTCTCCAAGAAGCTTGCAGTTTGTGGTTGCTCAAATGTTTGCGCAATTTACATCCAGTGGGATAATTAAGCGTTGTTTTTCTGCTGCGGTGACTAAAATAAACCGTCTCTTCACCCGGCAAGAAAATACATTTTCCTTCAGCCTAATTCACAAGAGAAGGTAATTACAATTTTTTCTCTTGTTGTGTAGCGTAGAAAACACGCCATTGGGGGGGGGGGGGAGTAAAACACCGCTACAAAGCTCGTAGTTTGTGGTTGCTCAATTGTTTGGCGCATTTCCCAGGGGGTTTAATTAAGCGTTGTTTTATCTGCTGTGGTGACAAAAATAAACCATCTTTCACCGCCAAAAATACATTTTTTCCTGCAGCCGAAATTCCAACAAGCGAAGGTAAATTACAATTTATTCTTTGTTGTGTAGCGTAGAAAACACGCCATTGTAACACGCTCCAAAAGCTCGTTGTTTGTGTTGCTCAATTGTTTGGCGCAATTTACATCCAGGTTTAATTTAAGCTCTGTTTTTCTGCTGTGTTGACAAAAATAAACCGACCTTTTCCCCGCCAAAAAAATACATTTTTCCTGCAGCCTAATTCACAAGCGAAGGTTAATTACATTTTTCTCTTGTTGTTAGCGTAAAAACACGCCATTGTAACACGCTACAAAGCTCGTATTTAGTGGTTGCTCAATTGTTTGGCGCAATTTACAACCAGGGGTTAATTAAGCGTGTATTTTCTGCTGTGGTGACAAAATAAACCTCTTTCACCGCCAAAAAATACATTTTTCTGCAGCCTAATCACTAAGCGATTGGTGTAATTACAATTTATTCTCTTGTTGTGTAGCGTAGAAAACACGCCACCCCATTGTAACACGCACCAAACTCGTAGTTTGTGGTTCCTCATTGTTTGGCGCAATTTACATCCAGGTTAATTAAGCGTTTGTTTTTCTCTGCTGTCGTGACTAGAATAAACCGTCTTTCACCACCAAAAATAATTTTTAAATACATTTTTCCTGCTGCCTAATTCACAAGCGAAGTTAATAAAAAATTTTTTTCTCGTTGTATGTGTAGCGTAAGAAAAACACGCCATTCGTAACACGCTACAAAGCTCGTAGTTTGTGGTTGCTCAATTGTTTGGCGCATATACATCCAGGGGTTAATTAAGTGTTGTTTTCTGCTTGTGGAGACTAAAATAAACCGTCTTTCATCGCCCATAAAATAAAATTTTCTGTACCTAATTCACTAAGCGAAGGTTAATTACAATTTTTCCTGTTCGTGTACGTAGAAAACACTCCATTGTAAACACGCTCCCAAAAGCTACGTAGTTTTGTGGTTGCTCAATTGTTAGCGCAATTTACATCCAGGGGTTAATTAAGCATTGTTTTTCCTGCTGTGGTGACAAAAATAAAACCGTCTTTTTCACAGCCAAAAAATACATTTTTTCCCTGCATCCTAATTCACAAGGCGAAGGTTTAATTAAAAAATTTTTCTCTGTTGTGTAGCGTAGAAAACACACCATTGTAACAAACGCTACAAGCTCGGAGTTTTTGTGGTTGCTCCAATTCCTTTAGCGCAATTTACATCCAGGGGTTAATTAAGCTGTTGTTTTTCCTGCTGTGGTGACTAAAATAAACCGTCTTTCACACCGCCAAAAAATAAATTTTTCTGTAGCCCTAATTCACAGCGAAGGTTAAATACAATTTTTTCTCTTGTCTTGTAGCAGTATGAAAAAAAAACGCCATTGTAACACGCTCCAAAGCTGCAGTTTGTGGTTGCTCAATGTTTGGCGCAATTTACACCAGGGTTTAATTTAAAGCGTTGTTTTTCTGCAGTGGGTGACTAAAATAAACCGTCTTTCACCGGGCAAAAAATACATTTTTCCTGCATCCTAATTTCACAAGAGAAGGTTAATTACAATTTTTTCTCTGTTGTTAGTGGGGGGGCGTAGAAAACACGCCCATTGTAACACGCTAACAAAGCTCGTAGTTTTGTGGTTGCTCAAAATTGTTTGGCGCAATTTACATCCAGGGGGATTAATTAAGCTTGTTTTTCCTGCTGTGGTGACAAAATAAACATCTTTCAACGCCAAAATAGCATTTTTCCTGCAGCCGTAATTCACAAGCAGAAAGGTTAATATAACAATTTAATTCCTCTTGGTTGTGTAGCGTAGAAAACAACCCATTGTAACCACGCACCAAAGCTCGTAGTTTGGTGGTTGCTCACATTGTTTGGCGCAATTTACATCCAGGGGTTAATTAAGCGTTTTTTTTTTTCTGCTGTGTGAACCAAAAATAAACCGTCTTTCAACACCGTCAAAAAAAATTACATTTTTTTCCAGTAGCCTGAATTCATCAAGCGAAGGTTAATTACAATTTTTTCGTCTTGTTGTGTATCGTAGAAAACACAGCAATTGTACCACCCTACAGAAGCTCGTAGTTTGTGTGCTCCAAATTCTTTTAGCGCAATTTACATTCCAGGGGTTAATTAAGCGTTGTTATTTCTGCTGTGGTAACAAAAATAAATCCCCGTCTATATCAC
>JAODAL010049391.1:0-28223 GCA_025379985.1 Phyllomedusa bahiana | reverse complement strand
GCACTTGGGAGGCTAGGCATACTGCTGTCTCTTGGCAATCGTCTCGGTGAAAACTGTGGCCCCATGAGTCCCAAGGAAGCAGGAGTATCGGGACCGGTAGATGATGTAATAGACAGAGAGTGTCTTCGGCAGAGGTGTTTGAAGCCATGATCCCTGAAATGGGAGGCGTGCCACTGGGTGCTACAGCTGTTGGGACAGGATGGACTACCACATCTGAAACACGTATGGTGACACGTATGGTGCATGATATTGATGCAGGGCCGTGTTGCCAACTTTAGGTCCCTGGTCACGCTTTACTTTCTGCCCACAGATTCAAACATATAGTTATGTTCAACCCCTCCTCTGGTGTCTCGTCAAAAAAACTGGCACACCCCCGAGTAGGTGATTTTACCACCAAAGCGCTGCACTGCGGGACTGTTCCCGCCGCTGACCTGGTGAGCCCCTGTGCCACTATTTTCCCTGGGACCTGCAAAGTGGGTGGTCTAAATCGTGGCCGTTTGGTTCCCAACCTCGCACCCTGCTAAATCCCGGCCACACTACCGACTTACGGGCTGGCGCCACTGCCTGACAACGCAAGCTGCTGCTCTTTCTCCCTATGATAATGATGAACCCTTGTACACTGTTGATCTGGGTCAGCTGATAGCATCACATGGCTTTCAAAAACCACCAGTATGATGATGACACCCAATCTTTACATCTCCGGCCCAGACATTAACTCTCTACTGTCCAAGATCCAGATTGTTTATTGTCCAAAGCCTCTTTCTTCTCCTCCCGTCTCCTAATACTTATTTGAGAGATTACAGGAATGCTTTCCAGGGCCGGACAATGGGTTAGTCGAGTAGGGGTGACCGGGTAGGGCGCACTTCATCCAGGGAGAAAAAGGGGCATAAGAAGGCATGGTAGGTGGGACTGAAATTTTCCGTTTGGGTGGGCGGGCCCTTTATGCCTTGTTTAATAATAGGGCACCAGCAATAACTTGCCCCAGCCTCGTCTGCTTCTCCCGGCTCCCATGGTCGCGATGGCTACATCGATTAGTGTTTGCCTGTCAACCGTCGTCCTTTCCTCAACGGTGTCGTGTGCAAAGCTGACCGCTCTAAACCATAACCTCCATTGCAACTCTCTCATCACGATTTGACACACTTCTGCACAAGAAGCAGCTGATGTTTCCCACTCATTTGCTGCCCACTGTCTCAATTAGTTGAGTCCTCACTGTATAGTCGGGCAGTGGGCAAAAGTACATAGTTGTTCTCTGTGTGTGGGAAGCGAAGGGACAGAGGTGGGTTGAGGACTAGTGTTGAGCGATTTTTATCGACAAAGTTGAATTCGGCACTGTTTTCTATGGTGTCGGATTTTTTAGATCATGCGATAATTTAGGTTAAAATCTGTGCATCATCTATAAGATGCGCCATTTTCGGCGTTCTGTAATTTTGGCGGCCAGCATATAGATTACAGAATAGAGCAGGGTGAGATGTGTGTGCGACGTCATGATGGGATGTGTATGTTTGCGATTGGCTGGAAAATCACATGAATCCGTTTTACATAGAACAGCGTTTCTGTTTTCAGCCTCAGTGTCTCTCAGCGTCTCAGAGCAGAAGGACGTGACGCTCTGCTTGTGTTAACAAAACAGCTCAGCAAAATTATTATATTTTTCACAGAGAAACCTCTACTATTACTGTGATCCTACATTTAGTAAGGATTAGAGATTGGATTTTTTGAAGATTTTATGTAGTTAGGTAGAGAATTTTAAAGGAGCATACCTCTGTAAATGTCACAGGGGTGCGGAAGGGGGGGCACCCGGCTCGGGCTGAAAACAGACATGCTATATAAGAAATACTGGATAAAGTTCACCAAGATTAGTGTAGGGGACATTGCTTTAGCTTTATTATTAACAGTTTTCTATTGATTATTTCCAGGATATTGGGCAGCCTCAACTTAAGGATACACATCTTTTTAGTAACTGCAGGTCTCATTCTTAGGTGCAAAAACTCCACTTTAATTTCAGTACCATTTACCAGATAGGGTTCAATTTTCAATTTTGCCCATTCCACCTTTGTTGATATATCCACCTTGTACTTAATTTGACGGTCGGCCAGCAAGTCTGTCTGGGTGATAGGTGCCAATAATAACTTGTACATATACCGAATAGATTTTGATACGTGTTTTTTTGACTTTGGCGCATTTAGCTTTGTTTCATTGAGGGCACTTGCATTTAAATGTGAATACTGGCTTGTTTGTAGTCACAACAGGTGAATTGATAGGTGCCAAAAAATTACCTTTTATTATCGAATACATTTCAGATAAGTGTTTTTTTCTCTTCATGGCGCACTACAGCTTGTTCATTGCGGCACCTTGCACTTAAATGTGAATACTGCAATTTTTCTAGTCAACCTACAGTGAATTGATAGGTGCCAAAAAATACCCTTTTATTAGCCGAATACATTTCAGATACGTGTTTTTTCACCTTTGGGCTGGCAGCATTGTGATTGATATTATTTGGCAGTTAATTTTGAATTCAGCATTTTGTAGATCACCACAGGTGAATTGATAGGTGCCAAAAATACCTTTTATTATCGAATACATTCAAGATAGTGTTTTTTGCACCTTTTGCCCAGTCCAGATGTGTTGATCGAGCCAGTTGCAGTTAAAATGTTGAATCAGCATGTTGGTCGTTACCACTGGTGAACTTGAATGGTGCCATAATAATACCTTTTATTATCCGAATAACATTACAGATACGTGTTTTTTGTCACTTTAGCGCACTAACAGCTTTGTTCATTGAGGCACTTTTGCCCAGTCCAGATTTGTTGATCGAGACACCAGTGCAGTTAAATTGTAATCCAGAATTGTGTCGTTAACACTTGTGAATTGATAGGTGCCAAAAAATACTTTTATTATCCGGAATACATTTTAAGATACGTGTTTTTTTCACTTTGAGCACTACGCTTTGTTCATGAGGCACTTGAACTTAAATGTGAATACTGAAATTTTAAGTCATCACAGGTGAATTTATAGGTGCCGAAAAATACCTTTTATTATCCGAATACAATTTCAGATACGTGTTTTTTCACTTTGGCGCAGACCAGCTTTGTTGATAGATACTACTTTGCAGGTTAAATTTGAATAACAGCAATTTTGTTGTCACCACAGGTGAATTGATAGGTGCCAATAAGAAATACCTTTTATTATATCGAAAAGCTTTAACAGATACGTGTTTTTTGCACTTTTGCACCAGTCCAGATTTGTTATCGGAGCCACCTTGCAGTTAAATTGAATCCACAATTGTGTAGTTACCAAATTGGTGAATTGATAGGTGCCAAAAACATACCTTTTATTATCGAATACATTACAGATAGTGTTTTTTGACTTTGGCGCCACTACAGCATTGATCATTGAGGCACCATGCACTTAAATGTGAATACTGCTCTCAATTTTTTAGGTCACCACCAGGTGAATTGTAGGTGCAAAAAATACCTTTTTATTTCGAATGCCATTTTTCAGAAAACATACGTGTTTTTTCACTTTAGAACAGGCCAGCGTTTGTTGATAGATGACTTTGAGTTATTTTGGATACCAGAATTTTGTAGTCACCACAGGTGAATTGTTATGGTGCCAAAAAATACCTTTTTTTATTCCGAAATAAAATACTGTTACGGGTTTTTTGCACTTTTGCCAGTCCAGTTTTGTTGAGAGAGCACTTGCGTTAAATTTGATATCCTGCAATTGTGTAGTTTACCACTGGTGAATAGATAGGTGCCTAATATACTTGTAATATCCGAATAGTTTCAGATACGTGTTTTTGACTTTGGCGCACTACAGCTTTGTTCATTGAGGCACTTGCATTTAAATGGTGAATACGCATGTTCTGTAGTCAACACAGGTGAACTCGATAGGTGCCAAAAAATACTTTTATTATCCGAATACATTTCAGATAGTGTTTTTTTCACTTTGGCGCACTAAGATTTGTTTCATTGCGGCACTTGACCTTAAATGTGTATACTGCAATTTTTTTGTTCACACAGGTGATGATAGGTGCCAAAAAGTCTTTTATTATCCGAATACATTTCAGAATACGTGTTTTTTCACGCTTTGGCGCAGGCCAGCATTGTGATAGATCTACTTTGCAGTTAAATTTGATTACACAATTTTGTAGTCACCACAGGTGAATTGATAGTGCCAAAAAATACTTTTATTATCCGAATACAATTTAAGATAGTGTTTTTTTGCACTTTTGCCCAGTCCAGATTGTTGATCAGCCACCTTGCAGTTAATTTGAATCCGCATTGTGTAGTGTTCCATGGTGAATTGATAGGAGCCATAAAAAATTACCT
Source organism: Phyllomedusa bahiana (assembly GCA_025379985.1). Lineage (NCBI taxonomy): Eukaryota > Metazoa > Chordata > Amphibia > Anura > Hylidae > Phyllomedusa > Phyllomedusa bahiana. Next base: position 23,895 of record JAODAL010049391.1, on the reverse strand, counting down.
TTATTATCGAATAATTACAGATACGTGTTTTTTGATTTGGCGCTCTACAGCATTGTTTCATAGAGGCAACTTGCAACTGTAAAATGCTGAATACTGCCAATTTTTAGTCACCACAGGTGAATTGATAAGGTGCCCAAAAAAATACCTTTTTTTATCGAATGCATTTCAGATAGTGTTTTTCACTTGGCCTCAGGATCCAGCTTTGTTGATTGATTTACTTTGCAGTTTAAATTTGAATACAGCAATTTGTAGTACACAGGTGAATTGATAGATGCAAAATATCCTTTTATTATCCGAATACATTTAACAGATCGGTGTTTTTCACTTTTGCCCAGTCCAGATTTGTTGATAGAGCCTCCTTGCAGTTAAATTTGAATCCAGCATATTGTGTAGCTTACTGGTGAATTGATAGGTGCCAAGAAATACCTTGTAATATCTAATAGATTTCAGATACGTGTTTTTGACTTTGGCGGCACTACAGCCTTTGTTTCATTGAGGACCTTGTATGTTAAATGTGAATACTGCGCAAGTGTGTAGTCACCTCAGGTGAATTGATAGGTTGCCAAAAAATTCCTTTTATTATACGAATTACATTTTCAGATACGTGTTTTCTTTACACTTTGGCGTCACTGACAGCTTTGTTCATTGCGGCACCTTGGCACTTAAAATGTGAATACTGCATATTTTGTAGTCACATGGTGAATTAGTTAGGTGCCAAAAAATACCTTTTTATTTATCCGAATACTATTTCAGAATACGTGTTTTTTCACTTTGGCGCAGGACAGCATTGTTGTTTTAGATTCTCAATATGAAGTTAAATTTGTTTACAGCAATTTTTGTAGTTCACCACGAGAATGTGAATTGATTGATAGGTGCCAATAAAATACCTTTCTTTTATCCGATTAAATTTTAAGTCTACGTGTTTTTTCACATTGACGCTGGCCACATGTTGATAGATCTACTTTGCAGTTACAATTTGCAATACAGCAAATTTGTAGTCCCCACAGTGTGAATTGTAGTGCCCCAAAAATAACCAAAATCAATTATAAAATAACAAATTACCCTATTTATTATCCGAATACCATTACTGATACGTGTTTTTTGCATCTTTTGCCCTGTCCAGATTTCGTTGATCGTAGCCACCGTGCAGTTAAAAGTTGAATCCAGCAATTGTGTAGTTCCACTGGTGAATGATAGTGCCAAAAAATAATTTTATTATCCGATTACATTAAGATACGTGTTTTTTACACTTTGGCGCACTACGGCTTTGTTCAAGTGGAGGCACTTGCACTTTAAATGTGAATACGGCAATTTTTTTGTCACCAAGGTGAATTGATAGGATGCCCAAAAAATACATTATTATAATGAATGCATTTCAGATTAAGTGTTTTTTTCACTTGGCACAGGCCAGCTTTTGTTGATTGTTTACTTTGCAGTTAAATTTGAATACAGGCAATTTGTTTCTGTAGTCGCCAAAGGTGAATTGGTATAGGTGCCAAAAATACTCTTTTATTATCCGAACCTACTTTTCAGATTCGTGTTTTTTGCACTTTTGCCCAGTCCAGATTTTGTTGATAGGGAGCACCTTGGCAGTCTAAATTTGAATCAGCAATTGTGTAGTTACCACTGGTGAGATTGGTTTGGTGCAAATCTCCCTATATTATCGAATACATTAGCAGGTACGTGTTTTTGACTTTGGCAATTACTAGCTTTGTTCATTGAGGAACTTGCACTTAATGTAAATACTGACAAATTTTTAGTCACACAGCGTGAATTGATAGATTCCAAAAAATATAATTTATTATCCAAATACATTTACAGATACGTGTTTTTGCACTTTGGCGCAGGCCAGCTTTCTTGATAGATTACTTTGCAGTTAAATTTGAATACAGCAATTTTGTAGTCACCACAGGTGAATGATAGGTGCCAAAAATACCTTGTATTATCCGAATCTTACAGGTACGGGTTTTTGACTTTTTTTTCCCAGTCCAGATTTGGTGATAGAGCCTCTTGGCAGTTTTTAATTTGAATCAGCAATTGTGTAGTTACACTGGGAATTGATAGTGCCAGAAAAATACCTTATATTATCCGAATACATTTCAGATACGTGTTTTTTGACTTTGGAGTATTACAGCTTTGTTCATTGAGTCGCTTGCTCGATATTATTGAAAAAACAGCAATTTTATAGTCACACAGGTGATTTGAAAGTGCCTTTCAATTCACTGTGGTAGACTATAAAATTTCTGTTTTCATTCTGTTCCTACTAAATACGTGTATTATTACATAAATCATAACAGATACGTGTTTTTTGACTTTGGCGCACTACAGATTTGTTCATTGAAGCAGCTTGCAAGTAGATTATTAAAACAGCAATTTTTTAGTCACCACAGTGAATTGAAAATGATGTCAAAAAATAATCGTTATTATTTTCAAATAATTTCCAGTACGTGTTTTTGACTTTAGGCGCACTACAGGCTTTGTTCATTGACGCTGCTTGCACGTAAATCTGAAAAACTGCAATTTTATAGTCACCACAGGTGAATTGAAAGGTGAAAAATACCGTGTATTTATGAAAACATAACAGATACGTGTTTTTTCACTTTTTGCCCTGTCTCAGGATTTGTTTATAGAGCCAGCTTGCAGTTATTTTTGAATCCGACGAAAATTGTGTTTTGATTAGAGGATTTGAAAAACAGCTGTGGTTTGCCGTCTTTTAATAAGAGACTTTCCAAAACATATTCAATACCTTTTCAAATTTTTATATTTCTGACATGGAGCGAAATGAAGTGGTAAGCGAGCAAAGAGGGGGGAGCACTTGGAGGTAGAGGTACGAATGAAGTGCTCATTCCAGTGCTGGCGAACAACCCGCATGCCAGCGGATTCGTCAGTTGCAGGATCCGTCAGGCCTGTCATCGCGGGTCAGGGAACCTGTGAATCTTCAGTAACGAACAGCGTCCCCAATCTGCTTCAGTGATTAAATGCAACCTGCATCCAGAACAGTTTACCTCCTCGTCCTCGCTGTTGGCACACATGTCGTCATCTGCCTCTTAGCATCCGTCCAACATGACAGCAGCCAAATGTTAAACTCGTGTACCTTCCGACGGTGGATAATCCATGTCTGAAGACTCTTTGATGACAAAAATGCGGTTGGGGTCAGAAGGCATGTGAAAAGATCAAGAGGATGATTTAGTCTACTCTGACGCCCTGTTACCTGATGCCTATCAGAGGAGGAGAAGGAAGCCGGACAATCTGCAAAAATCCCGGGAGGTCGGCAAAATCTTGAAGGCACTCTTGCTTGTAGCCCTGCGCTTATGGATGCAGAAAGGCAGGACGACCAAGTCACCTGTGTTGATGATGAGGATGATGACGACAGTGCGGATCGATCCTGGTCTTTTCCGCCAGATTTGCTTGCGAGCGCTTCATCAGTGGACGAGAGAGGAAGATGATGGGTAGTGTCAAAATTGGGTCCCGCCACAAAAGGGAGAGAGGTGGTTGCAAGAAGTCCGCGTGATATGATTCCGCCAGCCACGGTCAGACGCAATCCCGCTCCTCGCTTATCGCCGTCTAAAAAGGTCCAGGACCTTCTCAAGCTGGGCCTTCTTTGATGCATGCCTCTGACCTCACCAGCGATGTCATATGCCGCTTTGCCGTAAACGCATAAGTAGGGCAAGAACTTAAGTGTTTAACACACCACATTCCCTCAGCTGCCCATGTCTCTCAGAGTAATGATCAGGGATCTAAGCTCAGCATCAGCCTCCACCGTCGCCCGAGTACCGACCAGCACCACCAGAGACATCTACCCCTTCTGCCTTCCGCGTTGACGACCTGCACGCCGGTACAGCGGCAGTCTAGCAGCCAGCCTTCTCTTTCATCCAGGTTGAGAGCCAGAAGAAACACTTTAAAACCCAAACCATCCAAAAGCCAAAGACTGAATGTCGGCATTGCAGCTTTTGGGCTTGGAAATGTTCCTTTCCGTCGGGTGGAACAGTTGGGTTACGCCACGGTCATGCCACTAGGCCTCTGACCCCAATTACAGATGACGAGTATGGCATTTTTTTGCCACAGATAAGCCGTCCATGCCTGGCCAGCCACGTGCCATCTAAAATTTCAAGCGCGTTGTCTGCCATTGTGCGGAAAAGTCCATCTCACAACCGTCACATGGACTAGGAAGCACGAGGCCAAGGCGTTATCTCATGGTGACAGCTCACTGGGTTAGCTGGGTGGATGTCTATGGGGGTGACGGGTGGCTCTAAGGCTCGGCGCACGCTCTTTCAAAATCGGGGATGGTGCAGGGCTCTTCCCCCAAGGTCTCGGTGGCATAACGTGCCCAGAAAATCAAGCCGTTTTGAATATTATTCTGTCATGGAGACCATCCCCACACAGGTCGGAGATGTGGACGGCTCTACGCCAATGAGACGAGCTCACTGGCTGTGTGAGAAGAACCTTGTGACAGGGGGTGGTATGCGATTAATGGGTGAATCTGTGGCGGCCTTTAGATCGGTAGGCTGGAGCACAATCCTTGCCTGGACATGTCATGAACCTGGTCGTCCCAGAATTTCTAAAGAGCTACCAGGTCGGGATGCTGCTGAAGAAGGCTCGAGGTCTGAGTTCGCACTTCCGCCGTTCGCAAACCTGCTTAGTCAGCCTGCTGCGTTGCAGCGTCGCGTCGGCCTCCCGTAATAGCCGTCTCATTGTTGTAGTGTGCAACACGCTGGAATTCACACCTCACATCGCTCAGCGATTGTGGCTGCGCGCAATGCCATTTCGCAGTACGAAGTGACACATGGTGCACAAGCAGCGTGGAAACCTAGGGGTGTTGAGCCACCAGAGTGGAGGAGCGTGAAAGAGCTACCTGCACCATCCTTGCCAGTTTTGAAGAAGCCACCAATTGGTCAGAACGGTCAACTGCCCTTGTACAGCATGCAGGCTTTGTGGTGATCTTAGATCTGGAACGATGTTGGACATTCTGAAACAAAAAGGTCCCGCAGCGACGGAGGAAGGAAATGGACAAGATGCGGACATGGAGACTTTCTCTCCGTCAGTCCACAAGGCCCGACAGTTTCAAATTTCATCGGTCTTCATTAGGCAGTCGGTTCGGGGTCAGAGCTAGTGCAAGGTGGCGCTCAGCTCTCTGGGTGCACTCATCTCAGGAAACGTCTGGGCTGTGTTGAAGTGTGCCGGAGGCAGCGGTTGAGGAGGAGGACGAGGAGGAGGAAGTCCTAGACAACCAGATGTTACCGACGTCCCTGCCTTGGAAAGAGGTTGGCCTGCGAATTTGAGGCGGAGGCAGGGAAGATGAGGAAGATCAGTTTGTAGTGCCCCTCGACCCATCGGGCTTGGGTAATCAGGTCCATCTCTCAATGAGATGCTTGGAGTGCTCCATTTCCTCCAACATGATCTTCGCATATAAGGCCATCACAATGAACAACAGTTATGGGTGGCCACCCCCTCCTGGATCACCCAGGTAACAAAACGCAAAACTCAGCATTTCTTCCCCCACCCAAAAAGAGAGTAAAAAGCAGGAAATGGAGACCGCTGATTGATCAACTGGAGACATCTGTTGCGTATGCTTCACGTTCTTCAAATGTCACGTGGAACAACGCCAGCGACGTGACGAGACACCCAAAAAAAAAAAAAAAAACACAACATCCCCCCTCCCCCCCCCCCCAAAAAAAACCAAAAACTAGAGTGCAAGATAGCCTTAGCGGCAGTCAGCAGGCAAGGTGGCAGAATAGCTCTAATGGGTGACCTCTGGTCAATCTATATTTACCACCTTCACCAAACGCATGCAATGCAGGGCCACATACACACCCAGAGACCAGCTGAAGATCATGGTGCAAGACTATGGAGCTCAACACCGATGTTTTTTGTATGTGTTCCGGACCCAATTAGATTCTGGGTATCCAAAATGGACGAAAGGCCAGCTGGATCGCCACGCCCATTAGAGGTGTTGTCCTGCCCCAGGCAGCCAGCGTCATAGCTGAGCGACCTTCAGCACATGCCGGAGGAGTACATTACAGACAAACGCATCCGGCTTTTCCAATATAATGTGGATCTTTGTCTTTCATCAAGATTTATCAGGCATGGATCTCTGTTGATGTTGTGGACCCAATTGCGAGGTCTCGATTAGTAGCCGGTTACTTTCACATTCCTCTCCAACAGATATGGTCCACTTGTCAAAGGGCTCATGGGGTCATGTTTTGAATTTTTGGGGCTCTTTGGCTGTGACATGCAGCTATAATACAGGTCCTATTATAACAATATGTGTTTCAACAGACATTTGTTCTTCACAATTGTCGCCAAGTGGTCATGGGTCATGTTTTGAAGTTTTGGGGCATTTTCGCTGGACTGAGCTATATACAGGTCTATTCTAAAAAAAATGTTGTTTAACAGACATTTGTTCTTCACAATGTCAAGAGGGAAAGGGTCATGGGGTGATGGTGCTGTCTGAAAACACGGAATAGGTAAGGTCACGTGTTTATGGACACATATTGAAAATATGACTTGTTTTTGCAAGATCTTTAACATAGCTATCAATCCTGTATTAGAGACAACCATTTAATATAATTAAAAAACAAGAGAAACAAAGATGACATGGTGGGATTCCATCCTATTTAAAAATGTGTTTTTAGAATTAAACTACTAAAAATATTGCATGACAAAATAGCTGTTAAAAAATTCCTCTGAATAGTACAAGGGAGGGTACAGGAAAACTTGACAGATGGAGGTTATTCATAGGACATGGAGTATGGAGCACGGACAGAGAACAACGTACAGAGCCCATTTCCTCCAGCACGTTGGTAAATGAGAAAATGAATGCCAAGAAAAGGGCAACTAGGGTAAATGGAGCGTTAACCACCAGTATTTCCAAGTGAAGCTCAATTGGTCCGCAATCATACGGAGGGGCAAAGCGCTACCAGGTTCTTGCTGTGTAATGAGGAGGCTGGAGTTCTCACACTTCCGCTTCCGCACTTGCTTCAGCACGACAGTTTTCGTTGCGCGTCTACTGGGCATTTTAACTGAGTGATTAATAGGATGGACGGGACTGCCTTGCATGGGTCTATACCGCACCCACTGTAACTCCGGGCCTGGAGTCATGTGTGGCACAGGATGGTATAGTCAAATGTCCAGTTCAACTAAAAATGGTGGTTGAAGATCCTTTTTCCGGCACTTTTTAATTGGGGTCAGACAGGTTTAATGTCATACTGCGGTCCAGGACAGTTCTAGTCAATGTCCAGTGAAAACTAAAATGGTGGTTGAAAGAACGGCATTTTTTAATTCTGGGGGTTCATACAGGTTTGGGGCTTTATGCTGTCAGCCTGCGGATCAGAGTATAGAGATTAATGTCACAGTTTCAAACTAAAATGGTGGTTGAGAAAAGACTCTTTTTCCGGCACTTTTTTAATCTGTGGGTCAGTCAGGTTTAAGGGGTCATGCTGCGGTCCTGGACAGGTGAAAGCTATATGTCAAGTTCAACTAAATGGTGGTTGAAAGGACTCTTTTTCCGCACCTTTTTTAATCTGGGGGTTCTCAGAAGGTTTAATGGTCATACTGCGGTCCAGGTCAGTTCTTGTCCATTAATCCAGTTCAAACTAAATGGGTGGTTGAAAGAATTCCTTTTTCCAGGCACTTTTTATATCTGTGGGTCTGACAGGTGTTTTAAGGGTCATTGCTTGCGTCCAGACCAGGGTTTGTCAATGTGTCCAGGTCAACTGATATAATGTGGTTCAAAGGTACTACTTTCTTCCGGCACTTTTTAATCTGTGGGTCATGCAGGTTTTTAGGGTCATGCTGCGTTCCAGGTCCAAGGGATATTCAAGGTCAGTTCAAGGTAACATGATGCGTTCAAATCATTCTGCTTCTGTGCACTTGTTAATTTGTGGGTGATGCAGGTTATAAGGGTCATGCTGTGGTACAAGACAGGGATAGTGAATTGGTGTGTGACTTTTTTTGTGGCTTTTATAGCCTAAGTGTTGTGCCTAAGATGTAGCAGGTACCCATTTAACTATTGTGGCTGTTAATTCCAGCTTCTCCAGCCCTGTTTGGGGTAAAATGAAGGTGTTGTTGCTCTCCATAGACTTTAATGGTCATCGGAGATGATCGACTAACTTCGAAAAACCTTATCGATGGTGGCCGACTATCGACTATCGCCCGATGTCAATAGCCAACGTAATCGCTCAACACTATTGAGGACAGGTGAAAGCCCCTCACCTGCTCCCGGGCCATGCCAACAAGGGGTTGTGTGTGACAAACCCACCAACTCTTGGCTGGGGTTGTTAGATGTCATCTGGGAGAAAGTGTTTGACCTAGTGTGTGGTCAACACATGGCCGGTAGATGACACCGGATGCTGTTGCCTCGCATGGTGACTCCTGCTGTGACATCCCCTTACTGTGCTGCGATCTGTAGTGGCTTCCGGTAAAACCCATACTGTGTTTCTTTGACGTAGGATTGTAGCCTTTTGCTTGTTTTTTTTTCCAGTTGGCGCTGCCATGACTTTATCAGGCTACATTCCTGCTTCAGTTTTTTGGTCAGTTTTGCCCTCTTAAGTGCCCAGGGAATTTTATAGTGAAGCGATTCTAAGAGCGGCGGCAGTCATATGCGTGTCATACTAAAACACAACATTGTATGAAGACCAAACCAAGCTCCCTCTGCATATTTAAGCATGGCACAACGTTCTACAGGCTCTGTGCAGCTTGGAAATAGCTGTTTTTTAACGTGATTCGTGCCGAATTAATTCGGACTGAAACGAATTTTGACGGAAAATTCGGCGAAGTCGGGGAATCGAATTTTTGAGAAATTCGCTCATCACTACCCACAACCCATTTTTATTTTTCCATATACAGAGCTGTGTAAGAGCTTTTTTTTTTTTTTTGCAAAATGTACTGAAGTTTTAATTGGTACCACTTTTTTTTCGGTGTTCACTGTATGGGTTAATTAACATGAAAGATTTATAGGTCATTTCGCACGCGGCGATACCAAATATGCATGCTTTATTTTTGGGGTGATTGCCATTTGTAAAGGGGAAAAGAGTGGTGCACGTGTTTTTATTTTATTTTTTCCATTTTACTTTTTCAATTTTTTTTACTTTTCCCCATAGGGGACTTGTATCAGTCATATTCAGATCACCGATACAATGGAGAGCAAAATATAGCAGAACTGCTATGTACTGATCTCTACGGCAACTGTACGCTCACTATGCCCGGTCATGCCCGGGCATGGTGATGTCACAGCTTTTGTAAAACTTCCGGGCTGTCAGGTATGCAGCCTCGATCATGCTTTGAGGGAAGGAGCTCCCTCCTTCTGTCATTCCCATAGCTGCCGCAATTGCGATAAATCGAGGCAGCTAAGGGGTTATTCACCCGCAGCCGAAGGTGAAGCAGTACGAGGCCAGCTGTAATATACAGCGGGTCCCAGGTCTCAATTGTGCTGGCCCCACTTGAGTGTCTGCACAATGTCCAGGACATACTGGTAAATCCATCTGCTGGAAGTCACTTGCTGCTAGGATGTACCTGTACATCCAATGTCGGTGAGGGGTTAATTACTGCCGTCTGTGACTTGATCAGACACTGTAGGTAGATTCTATATTCAACCCTGAGGACCTTAAAAGGACTGCAGTGATGTCTGTCCAGGTTGCCCACTATTAGGGCACACTGTGTTACCCTAACAGCAGTTCTGATAAATTCGGAATAATCCAAGGATAGGGGATAATCCAAGATGATACAAAAAGTCAGCGCTCAAATTTATAAAAAAAAAAAAATTGTGCACAATAAAACAAACTGACACTAGGAGATATTCCAAATTTAATGTGTCAGTTTATTGGCATTATATATTTAAAAGAACTATGGGCGACATGTATGAACGGGCTTTTCGCCCGTTTTCTGGCGTATACTGCGCCTCCCGGCCCGAATCCCCCTGTCGGACGCAGGGATGCGATGTGAGGCGCATCGTTCGCCACTTTCAGCTGCGCCCCGCATGAAGGGGCGGGCAATGGGAACGGTGTGGTCGCGGTGTAGGTGTTCCGGAGCGGGACGCGGCGCGCTCGAAAACCCCGAGGCATGTACGATCGCGGCTCGCCAAAGCGCGGCGCAATGCAGCGCTCGGCAGCTCCGACAAGCAGACCTAGTTTATTTTGGTCTAAATGCTCCGGCAGAGGCGAAGTGAAGCGAGAACGGAACATGCAAGGAAGCATACAGAAGATCGCAAAAGGAATCTCGGCGCTCCGCTCCGTGCAGCATGGAGTATGATTCCGAAAAAAATCTCCTTTATAAAGGCGGAAAACATTGTCAGAAAAGAGCTCAAACCTCAAAAATAAAAATAATTTTAAAAAAAATCACTTTCCAAAAATCTAGAACGGCGCAATATCAAGAATTCGGATATTGGAAATTGCCGGGAAATACGGTAATTCAAATTCTGAAACCTATTCTCATTGGTCGGCAGAAACCGGCCAATCAGAATAGGAGCGACAGTGAACCATTAAAACCTATGGAGAACGATTGACCAATGAGAATCAACAGCGGGACAGTTCAAAATACAGTAAAAATGCAGAAAAGAGCTGATTGGTTGAGCTAGCAGGGGCTTGGCTATCTCGGCCAATCAGAATAGGAGCAACAGGGACCCATTATAGCCTATGGAGAATTTTGAACCAATCAAAATCCAAGGCGGGACAGTTCAAAATACAGTAAAAATGCAGATAAGAGCTGATTGGTTGAGCGAGCGGTGGCTTGCCTATCCCAGCCAATCAGAGCGCGCGCTACTTCCCCCATTGTCGGCGATGGAGAGATGGGCGCAATACAATCTCTGCTCTCAGCTCCGTGCGGCATGGAGTATGAATAAAAAAAATCATTTTTATTAGTTGTAAAATATTATCAGATAAAGCGCTGAAACCTTCTTTAAAAATAAAGCACTTAAATCCCTAACAGCGCGTTTGTCGCCGAGACCGGCGCTACATAGGGAATTGCAATATAGGAGAATTGCGGGAAATACAGTAATTTAAATTGTTTAAGCGCTTTCTCATTGGTCGGCAGAAGCAGCCAATCAGAATAGGAAAGCGACAAAGACCCATAAAACCTATGGAGAAGTTTTGATCAATCAGAATAGGAGCGACAAGTGTCCCATTATAACCTATGGAGAAATATTGACCAATCAAATCAAGGAGGGACAGTTCTAAAATACAGTAAAAGACAGAAAAGAGCTGATTGGCTGAGCTTAATGGGGGCTTGGCTATCCCAATCCCAATCATAGAGCGCGGCACTTCTCCATTGTAGTCTATGGAAGAGTGATTGGGAAATGAATCTCGGCGCTCATCGCCGTGTGTGCAGAGTATTAATAAAAAATTCATTTTTATTAAGTGTAAAACATTATTAGGAAAGCGTGAAACCTTCTCTAAAAAAATAATCAGTTAAATCCCGAACAACGCGTTTGTCGCCCGAGACCGGCGCTACATCGGGAATTGCCTTATATAGTGAAATTTCCGGGAAAATACAGAAAAATTCAAATTGTTTAAGCTCTTCTGATTGGTCGGCATAAACCAGCCAATCAGAATAGGAGCGACAGTGGCCCATTAAAACCTATGGAGAACTATTAACCAATCAGAATAGGAGCGACAGTGGCCCATTAAAACCTATGGAGAGCTATTGACCAATCAGAATAGGAGCGACAGTGGCCCATTCTAACCTATGAAGGAGTATTAACCAATCAGAATAGGAGCGACAAAGACCCATTGTATCCTATGGAGAAGTTTTGACCAATCAAGATCAAAGGCGGGACAGTTCAAAATACAGTAAAAAGGCAGAAACGAGCTGATTGGTTGAAGCGGCGGGGGCTCGTCCAGCTTAGCCAATCAGAGCGCAAGCTACTTTCTATAGAGTTCTAGGGGAAAAGAAATTACGAGCGAGCTCTGGATTGGCTAAGTTAAAAGAGGCGCGGTTATTTGGGCCAATGGGAGAGCGAGCGACGCTCCTAGGGGTTTTTTTTAATGCAATCTGAAATAAAACTGTACATGGCCGAAATAAAATTGTAAGACTACAGAATTTTTGCCCGATGGGGTATATAAAATGAATAATAATTTGGGGGGTAACCGAAAAAAAATTTAATTTCCCTATAAAATCAGGGTTTATTTCTTTATTTTCGTTTATCCAAGGATAAAATTAGTATGGGTGCAACGAAAATAAAGAAATAAACATGATTTTATTGATGTAATATTTTTTTTTGTTACCCCCATATTATTATTCATTTTATATACACATCGGGACAACTTCTGTAGTCTTATCATTTAATTTCGGCCATGTACAGTTTTATTTCAGATTGCATTAGAAAACCCATAGGAGCGTCGCTCGCTCTCCCATTGGTCCAAATAACCACGCCTCTTTTAACTTAGCCAACCACAGAGCTCGCTCGGCATTTCTTTTCCCCATAGAACTCTATGAGAAAGTAGCTTGCGCTCTGATTGGCTAAGCTGGACGAGCCCCCGCCGCTTCAACCAATCAGTTCGTTTCTGCCTTTTTACTGTATTTTGAACTGTCCCGCCTTTGAATATGATTGGTAAATTTTTCTCCATAGGTTATAATGGGTCCCTGTCGCTCCTATTCTGATTGGTCAATTCTCCCTCATAGGATATAATGGGCCACTGTCGCTCCTATACTGATTGGTCAATTCTCCTCCATATAATATATTGGGCCACTGTCGCTCCTATTCTGATTGGCTGGTTTATGCCAACCAATCAGAAGAGCTTAAACAATTTGAATTACTGTATTTCCCGGCGATTCTCTCTATTGCAATTCCTTATGTAGCGCCGGTCTCGGCGACAAACGCGTTGATCGGGATTAAAGTGATTTATTTTTAGAGAAGGTTTTCAGCGCTGTTTCACTGATAATGATTTACACTTAATAAAAATGATTTTTTTATTCATACTCCATGCGCACGGCGCTGAGCGCCGAGATTTCATTGCGCCATCTCTCATAGACTACAATTTGGGGGAAGTTTGCTCGCACTCTGATTGGCTGGGATAGGCAAGCCACCGCTAGCTCAGCCAATCAGCTCTTTTCTGTCTTTTTACTGTATTTTGAACTGTCCCGTCTTTGATTTTGATTGGTCTATATTTCTCCATAGGTTTTATGGACATGTCGCTCTATTCTGATTGGCGAGCTAGCCAGCCCCGCTAGCTCACCAATCACTCTTTTCTGCATTTTTCGTATTTTAACTGTTCGCTTTGATTTGATTGGTAATAGTTCTCCATGCTTTTAATGGGTTCTGTCGTTCCTATTCTGATTGGCCGGTTTCTGCCGACCAATGAGAATAGCTTTCTGAATTTGAATTACTGTATTTCCCGGCAATTTCCAATATCCGAATTCTTGAATTAGGATATTGGAAAGTGATTTTGTTTTATGTATTTTTTATTTTTTAGGTTTCAGCTCTTTTCTGAGATGTTGAATGCTTTATAAAGGCGATTTTTGTTCATTACTACGACCGACATGTGGAATGATTTCTCGCTGTTTTCCAGCCTGTCTCGCCCTCGGAACAGATTTTCGGCGCAGTCTCGCACTGCGCCCATGTCCCCGCACTGTGCCCCACACACTGGCGAGGCGCAGAGAACTTTTCCCCGCATGTATGAGCGCACCTCCTCGGACTGCGAATCTTCGGCGCAGCCCCACACTGCGCCTCAGTCCCGCACTGCGCCTCAAACACTGGCAAGGCGCGGCAGACTTTTGCCCGCATGTATGAGTGCGCTACCTGGGGCGGCAAATCATAGGCGCAGCGCCGCACTGCGCCTAAGTCCCGCACTGTTCCTCAAACACTGGCGAGGCGCGGCGGACTTTACATGGTATGTATGAGCGCGCCCCGGCCCCGACATAAATCAGGTGCAGATTTCGCTGGAAAACCGGCGGAAAGGTGCGCCCCGACGTGGCGAGCTTCATACATGTCGCCCTATGTGTTTACACAATGAATATAGACAGGGTAAATACATTTAAAATTTGACAGTGCTAACTCGGTCTCAGAACAAGACTCTCTTGTTCCCGGCCAACTGGGTCGCATTTTCAGTAATAACAACGCAAAACATTTTACATCAAATTAAAGCATCTATAACTCTGTTAAGGTTCTCTAATTAATCAACAATAATTAAAAGGTGTTGTTATCAAGTAACTTTATTAAGTAGCTTATTAAAATCAAGCGGAACGTCAACAGACTCCCAGCAAATTTAAGCCAGTTTATATGCCAGATGGTGTCTATTTACATCATTTTCATAGAGGAGCATGAGGTTACTCCCAATTGCTCATCGATTTCAGGTGCACCTCATATGTCAGCACGTTCATATACCAATGATCTCTTATATCTTGCTAGGGATGATACGTACCACAAATGTTACAAAGTACTGTAGGTGGACAGCGATCTATTTAAATGAAAAATAAAATAACAATTGAGAATGCAGGGTTAAAAAGGGAGTCCCTATATTTAAAACCATAAGAAACAGTAAAATTATTACTTCTGAAGACATATTTGTAAACAATTACTCTTTGGGACATAAATAAACAAGACCATAATAAATAGTTGTATATAGATATTTAAAATGTTAAAAATATTAATGGATCTGCTACTAAAATATATGTATAATGACTTCCATACTAATAAAATGATATATCAGTAACATTCATAAAATGAATTATTGAATTCCTCCATCTCATTTAACCCATGAGGTCCCATTGTATTTAGTTTCTACATCCAGTACATTTTGCAACTTGCTAGAAGCTGTAATCAATTAGGTCTGTTAGAGCTAACAAATTCAATAGGCTGAACTTTATAGTTGGGTTTCTCATTCTTGTCCAGAGTATAATGTGATAGCATACATAAGGATGATAATACATGATACAGTGTTAAGCAAAAGGGTGACAATGTTTTGAACTTTTGACTTTAAGGCTCTATATCTCACCATCCACTAAAGCCTTGAATGTGAAATTATCATCATTTTGTAGACAATCATCTTGGCTATTTCATATATCAATTTGACCTGCAACTATTTATAATATGCATTGTTATTGTTTTTCTCCTAAAAGTCTAAAGTTAAAGTTTTATTACTTTGTTAGTATTTTGTAAATCCAACTCTGGCTTTCAACACGGCCTAAATCCTTCTGGGCTCTCAATCAAGCATGACTTGACCAAAATCTGACCCCAGGTCTTTTTTTTACACGTTTCCAATGTTGGTGCATACTGGTCAACTCACATGTGTACGAATACAGCTTTTTCTTTAACTGTACCTACAAGTGTTTGATTGGGTTGAGGTCTGGGGTTGTGAGGGCTAAGCCAACAACTCTACGTCATTGTCATTGAACCATTTCTTCATTCTTGACATATGCTTCTGGTCGTTGTTCTCCTGGAATACTATGACATCCTTTTCATACCTAAAGTACTCGAGTGTACAAAGTAACTTGTCTTGTTCGATAACCACAGATAGCTCAGCATTGAGATCACCATCGATGCTAGTCAAGTATCCAACGCCTCCAACCTCATATCATCAGGCTTCCTCCACCGAACTTGACAGTTCCTTCAATTTTTCGATCCATTTGCATCCTTTTCCCTTGACTTTTCCAGACCCTTTTGCACCCATCAGAGCTGAGTCTATTGACTTTCATCTCATTGCTCCAAATCACCTGTTTCCAATCTTCTACGTTCCATTTTTCATGCTTTCTTGTAAACTCGAGCCAACAATTCTTATGATGATATTGAAGTCAAAGCTACTTTACCTTTTTTGTGCCACCATTCCAGACTTGTGTAATGTGTGTCACATGGTGCTTGCATGGACGTCTGTGATCTCACTATTATAAGGCATTTGAGCCACTTCCACTGCTGTGTTTGTCACGCCAGAACTGATAGACATTGTATGGAGCCGACTTTTTGATATTTTACCTGGACGTCCACCTCTTGGCTTTGGAACAAATGGATAGACATAATTTCATATTCTTCCAGCTGTCATGGCATTCACATGATGCAGTTTGGCAATTTTCTTGGCCAAGAGACCACAATCGATGAGTTGAATGATGCAGTTTCTCTTTTCTTTTGAAATTTTCATCGCTGCTCCTCGATTCGAACCAGTGACCTTTTGCTTGGGAATCAACCTAATAACAAATAGATCTGTAGTAGACAAGAAGAAAAAGATTGTTCCACCAACAGGAGCAAAACAATAACAATGCAGTACATGACAAGAATCTGCATAACTAAGCATATGCTAAATAAATTTGCAAATCCCATTTATGTATGACATATAAAAGATGATTGTCTATAAAACAATGGTAGTCTCACATTGAAAGCTGTAGTGGATGGTGAGATATGTAGCCTTAAAGTCAAAAGTTCAAGACATTGTTACCGTTTTGCTTGGCACTGTAAATATAAAATACATTTCTAAAACAGCAAACCCTTAACAGTTGTTCAGAAAATAAATAAAAGTGTCCAAAAATAAATGAAAATTACTACTTAAACATACATTTTATTGTGTATATCTTGCATTAAGAGTAAAATATATATATTAGGTATACACATGAACAAAGCATTCTTGAATTGTTTTTTAATGGTCCATAGTATGGAATCTTTTGATAAGGCAAAGGTAAATAAAGACTATTACCAAATACTTTGTTGTTCTGATTTTGCTTTGTATTGGAGATTGAAGAAATTTTTATCTCCTTCTTGTTTACAAAAGCTTCCTTAGATTGCTCTCATCTCTCTCTCTCTCTCTCTCTCTCTCTTGTGATCATTGCTCCAGCTGCCCTGTCTGATCATGGTGACTCACTCCCTGCTGAGTATTATCTCCAGCACAGGAGCTCCTTTATCTGTTACTGAGCAGCTTTCACCCTTTGGAGCTTTGTAGCCTTGTGCACTACAGTTTACAAACCTCCTGCACTCATATCGCTGTAACTGCCATTTTATCTCTCCTTTTGTAGCTGAGCCTGTCATTGCTATTGAACCACCCACAGCCTTACCAGGAAGTGTGAGACTGAAGCCAGCTGTGAAGACCAGGCTCTGTGAAACAACATGGTGAGAGCAACTGATTAATTCTGTTTCTAAAAGATGTATGAAAACGGTCTAGGTCTAAGACTTTCCTTGTTGCCCATAGCAACCAATCAGAGCTTTCTTTCATTTCATATGCTGCTCTGAAAAAATGAAAGGGGAGCTCTGGTTGGTTGTTATGAGTAGAGATGGGCGAATTGATTCTAACGAAGTGGACTTCGTTTAGAATTTCAGGAAAACTTCGGTTCTGCACAAAGTCGAAGTTTGGGGTGATTTGCGGGAAAGAAGTGTGTTTTTAATTGATAAAATGGCCGCAAGCACATGGCATTTCATGGGGCAAAGAACTCTGGGAGGAAGAAAGGAACACCCTCAATGACATGTGCATAGATGAAGCCAATCAGAGACCGGCGTGATTCTGTGACGTCACCGCACTATATAAGCTATTGTAGTCAGTAAAAGAAACAGTGTTTTAACACGCCACATACCAGTTAATTTTTTGCTGCTCATTTTTTGTAGCATTAAATTTTCATCCAAAGGTTTAATTAAAGTGTTTTGTGCTATTTGTAGTCCAGTAAAAGAAATGGTTGTATTTAAACTTTTAGCCACATACCATGGCGCACGTGTTCAATCTGGTTGTGAAAAGGTTCCTGAAGTCTTCCACCGATCTTCAGAAGATTCTGAAAATGGCCAGGAAACTGTGCATGTACTTCATACATTCCTACAAAGCCAGGTACACCCTCCTCGAGTTGCAGTGGCAGAACAGCTTCCCCCAACACACGCTGATATGCGATGTTTCCACCCGTTGGAATTCCAGCCTGCACATGTTGGACCAACTGTATGATCAGAAAAAGGCCATTAACCATTTTTTTATGATCCATGCAGACAGGAGTACTCCCCTGTGTAACTTTGATGTCAGCCAGTGGTAGCTCATGCGTGACACTTGCCGTTTGCTGAGGCCATTTGAGGAGGTGACATTATTTGTCAGTCGCCAGGACTACAGGATGAATAAGGTCATTCCACTGCTTCATGTCCTGGAACAGATGCTGAAAAATCTGTCTGGGCAGGGGGCTGGAGACGTGGCGACTACATCTCGCGGCCACATGAGTCCAGTGGGGACTGAACTGGAGGAGAAGGAGGAGGAGGAGAACATTGAAGCACGAGCATTGTCTGGTGAAATGAGTGTTTTTTCTATCCAGGTGACAGGATTAGAGGAGCAGGAGCAGCTGGAGGAGGTAGATGGAGATGAGGAAGACGAGGCTGATGACTCGCAAGCACCGTGGCAGTATACAGTGGAGATGGAGGCAGGGAGTTCCTCAGAGTCACTTGGGAATATGGCCTGCAGCGTGCTGATTTGCCTGATCTAGTGACAGCTGAATAGTCACCATCCGGCAGAGGGATGACTTCTGGCTCTTCACCCTATTGGACCCTCACTACCGGTCCAAAATGGAAGCCTTTTTCCCAGCTGCTGAGAGGGAGGACAAACTGAAATACTATAGAGAAATCCTCTGTAGTCAGTTGGCCGCTGCCTATGTGCGGCATGGTCCATCCTCTTACAGGTCTGACCGGGGGGTTCCTCAGCGCTCACGAACCACTGCCGCAGCTGCTGTGAGAAGGTGGTGGGGTAGGAGCAGTACCAGCTCCATCAGCAGCAACCTAAGTCTGGAGTCGCTGATGAGCAGCTTCCTTCACCCGGTTAGTGAGGAGGCACTCGCCAGCAGCATCAGCAGGACTTGGAGCAGACCCTGAACCAACAGGTGGTGGCCTACTTGGAGAGCATTCTCCCACCCCAGTTAGAAGATCCACTGGACTACTGGGCAGCCAAACTGGATATGTGGCCGCAACTTGCCGAGTTTGCAGTGGAGAAGCTGTCCTGCCCAGCCAGTAGTGTGGCATCAGAGTGGGTGTTCATTATGGCGGGGGCCATTGTTACCCCAAGGAGAACCTGCTTGTCCACCGGAAATGTGGAATGACTGACCTTTGTCATGATGAATCAGGCATGGATCGGCCAGGATTTCCACACACCAATGCCTTAGGCGTCAGATTACATCAGCCATGACGCCTCACCAAAACTTTGAGAAATGAGTCTGGATTCAAACTACCTGCCTCAGCCACTATTCTGATGCCGCCACCCGCCTGATGCCACACATCTCCTGCCAGTTTCTCCATCTGCCTACCACCATCTTTACCAGGGACTGGTATTGCCACCCACCTCCACACTCTGTCATTGTGCCACTCTGTGGCCTACTCCTGTTTCTGCCACCTCCACACTCTCTCATTGTGCCACTCTCTGACCTCATGCTGCTGCTGATGTTGATGCCGTCACCTCCACACTGTGTCATTGTGCCACTGTCTGACCTCATGCTGCTGCTGCTGTTAATGCCGTCATCTCCACACTCTGTCATTGTGCCACTGTCCCCCAAGCACCCCCAAACACTGTGGCAGTATACAGTGGAGATGGAGGCAGGGAGTCCCTCAGAATCACTTGCGCACATGGCCCGCAGCATGCTGATTTGCCTGGCTAGTGACAACCGAATAGTCACCATTCGGTAGAGGGATGACTTCTGGCTCTCCACCCTCTTGGACCCTCGCTACCGGTCCGAAATGGGAGCCTTTTCTCCAGCTGCAGAGAGGGAGGACAAACTCAAGTACTATAGAGAAATCCTCCGTATTCAGTTTGCTAACATTCCGAAACCATTTTTGGACAAGGAAATTCTACCTCCATCAGCTTCATCATTAATACCTAAAAAAGTTCCAACGCTGTTTGTTATGAAGTAAAAACGTTGTAGTTTGAATCCAGCTTCTGTGTGACACCAATTTGTTCAAATGCAGCGTATGGAATTGAAGGAGACTCTAACTACAGGGAATGTTTTAGGTGCTTATTTTGCATTCGGTGCCATTAGTGATGGAATTTAGTACAAAACTGTATTGGTGAAGCAAAAGCAAATGCTTCAAAACTGGCTTTGCATGAGCTTCTTCAGTATGAAGAATGTGAATCGTATGTCCAAATTACAGACAAGAAAAACCGCCTCCGTCTCCTCCTTGAGGTCATATCCGTGTACCATTCCTCTTGCCTCCGTCCCTTGACCACGATCCTTGCCGGCTGTCCTGACCTTATGCTTGTCCCCGACTCCGAGTTTGCCTTACGATTTTGTACCTCGCTACACCTCGGCTGCCACCGCAAGCAAGTCGCATCAGGAGTAACGACCTGGTAGACTCAGTAGTAGGATGATGGCAATAGCCCCGCCAGGGAGCGGAATCTAAGTAGGTCCAGGTTTTCACCAGAACCCGCTGCAAAGCGGGATGGACTTGCTGTGGTGGGCTCTGGTGAAAACCGGGACCTACTTAGATTCTGCTCCCTGGTGTAGCTATTGCCATCGTCCCCTTACTGTGCTGCGGTCTGTGGTGGCTCCAGTAACCTACCACTGTGTTCTTTGACGCTATCGTAGGATCTTAGCCATCAGCTTGTTTTTTCCATCTGCCGCTGCCATGACTTTATCAGGCTGCATTTCCGCTTTTTTGTTTTTTTGGTCAGTTTTGCTCCCGTAAGTGCCCAAGGAATTTTAGAGTGAAGCGATTCTAAGAGCAGCAGCAGTCATGTGTGTGTCATACTAAAACACTGCATTGTATGAAGACCAAACCAAGCTCCCTCTGCATATTTAAGCATGGTACAATGCTCTACAGCTCTACATGCTCTCTGCAACCAGGAAATAGCTGTTTTTTAACGAGATTCATCCCGAAGTAATTCGGGACGAAACGGATTTTGTCGGAAAATTCGGTGAAGTTGGCGAATCGAATTTTTGAGAAATTCTCCCATTTCTAGCTATGGGCAACAGAGAAAGTCTTAGACCGTGACAGTTACCATACATACAGTATCTTCCTATTAATTTTTCATCTCATCCTTCCCTTTCAGAGCTGATACTCAGAGAGCTGGGTTAGACTGAGATGACATTGATGACATTATTTAAGAGGTTAGGTCGCTGGGATTCTAAAATTTATTTTTTTTTTTTTAGCGCAGAAGAGGGCAACTTTGTGTAAATATGCAGAAAACATACTTTTGAATTTGCTGATTATACTATTCATTGGTTGGGTTATAGAGTTTTGAATTGAAAGTAAATCTTACTTTTAAGGGCAAAAACAAAGGATTTCTTAATCCAGAAACCAATATCATCCTTGTTGGTGGAAATCTGTTGTCAAGGTAAAAACTTTGGATTTATTGTCTGAGATGAAATATGATTTATTACTTTTGAAGTTCTGGCTTCCAAATACAGAATTTGTTCTTTTCTGAGATTATTCCCAGATTCTTACGCAAGAGTTCTCAGCTTTCCTCAAAGAGATAAGGAAGAGGATTAATCTCAGCATAAAAGAGTAGATGCCAGTAATAGGTGCAGGGTCTTACAGAAATTCCTGGGCGGACATGCTCTTTTATTTTCATATGAGAACTTTATGGTTATGCAAAGTGGTTTGTATTTTAAAAGGTCGGGTTTTTTAAATGCGAGTATAATTTTTCGGTGGTTGAGATAATAAAAACTGAAATTTTTTAAATTTTACACTTAAGGTCGCTGTATGTTAATGTATTTGCCTTCTTTCTTATTGTTTATGGTTTTGTGATGCTATGACCTTCCTGATTCCATATTTTTTTTCTCATCTTCCAACTGCTCCAAACAACAGCTCAATTTTATAGAAAAACTGTGGAATAAAATTAGTTTTCCATATATTTAATAACTGTACGGATTGCTGTTTTTCTTTTTTCCCTCTTTGTAGGATGGGGAATTTCTTAAAAATTCGGTTAGTCACTTCGCGAATTTCCCAACAAAATAAATTCGGTCCGAATTACTTCGGGAGAATCGCTTTTAAAAAAACAGTTTTCCAGTCTGCACGAGCCTGAAGGGTGCGGTAGAACTTGTGCCATGTTAAATATGCAGAGGGGCTTTTTTTGGTCTTCTAAAATGTTGTGTTTAGTATGACACGCAATGACTGCTCCCGCTTTGAATGCTTCAAAAAAAATTTCCTGGGCATTAAGAGGGCAAAATGCCCCAAAAAAATAAAGGGGGTATGTGTCGATAAAGACAGGGCAGGACAGGGGAAAAAAACAGCGAGGGCTTGGTGGCAACATAAGTGCAGAGTGTGGAGGTGACGGCGCGCCACAGCAGATGAGGTAGACGTGGCAAAATAAATTTTTAGAGGTGGCAAGCAGTAGTAGGCCACAGAGTGGGACAAGGGAAAGGAGTGGAGTGACGGTGGCAGCAGCAGGGGAGGTCAGACAGTGGCACAATGACATTTGGAGGTGGAAAAACGTAGAGGCCACAGATGGCACAAGGAAGGAGTGGGGGACGGTTTGGCGCAGCATGGGGTCAGACAGGGGCCCAATGACTTTGGGAGGGGGAAAAAACTGGAGTGGGCCCAAAAGAGTGGCACAATGAACAGTGTGGAGGTCACGGAGCACGCATGAGGTCAGGCAGTGGCAAATGACACAGTGTGGAGGTCCCCGGGCAGCACATGGGTCAGGCAGGGGCCCAAAAGACATTCCGGGGTGGCAAAAAGTAGTGGCCACAGAGTGGCAAAAAGACAGAATGTGGAGGTCACGGCAGCAGCAACAACACAGCAGCGAGGTCAAGAGTGGCCCTGACAAGTGGGAGGGCCCAGCAGCACACATGAGGTAGAGGGTGGCACAATGACATTCTGGAGGTGGCAAAAACAGGAGTAGGCTACAGAGTTCCGGTTCAATATCATGATCAGAACTGTTTAAGCTCCCAGACTTCAACGTGGTCTCAAATCGGGCGTCCTATCCTATCTTTACCTCTAAATGGGGCCCAATCGGCCTCTCATGGGTCACCGACCCCATTATTAAAAGAGAAAAAAATAAAAAACACCAACCTGCAAAGCTGCCCTTTTTATGACAGCGTGAGAGTGGGCGGGGAAGAAAATCAAAATGGAAGCACCCCTTCCTTTCCCATATGGTTAAAATCAATGACACCAATTTAAAAGTAGTTTCTGCACACAAAACTTTTCTGAAAAAACGTTGCAAAGGGGTGCATGGCGGGCTGCGGCAACTGAAATTATACATGTACACACAAGCCCGCACCAGGGCACATTTCTGAAAAAAGGGGCAATACCTAGTCGAAACCCCCTAAAGAAGCATTTATGCTATCTTTCATACATAAAAAAAACTTTGAGACTCTCGGTTAATTTCTGATAGAAAAAGTTTAAGTTCCCCCACGACTTCAACGGGTTCAAATCGGGCGTCTATCTATTTTTTACTCTAATCGAGCCAATCAGGCCTCCGGGGTCCCCCGCCCCTCCATTTTCGAGAGAAAAAAAAAAAAAACACCAACCTGCAAAGCTCCCCTTCTTATGAAGCCTGTGAGGTGGGCGGGGACAGAAACTCAAAATGGAAGAACCCCTTCCTTTCCCATTAGGTTAAAATCAATGTACCCAGTATAAGTATGTTTTCCCACAAAAAAATTTAAAAAAAATATGAAAACTGGGTGCCACTGCGGGTGGGGACACTAAAATTAAACGTACACACACAGACCGCCCCCAGCGGCACATTTTGCAAAAAGGCAAAATACGCGAAACCCCCTAAAGAAGCATTTATGCTTCTACTTAATAAAAAAAATTTTGAGCTCTGGGTTCACTATCTGTCGAACATTTTTAAACTGCCCACGACTTCAACGGGGTTAAATGGGGCAGTCCTATCTTCTTTACCTTAAACGAGCCAATCAGGCCTTCACTGGGTCACCGTCCATTATTAGAGGAAAAAAAAAAAAAAACCCAACCTGCAAAGCTCCCCTTCTTATGACAGCTGTGAGAGTGGGGGGGGCAGAATCAAAAGGAAGCACCCCTTCTTTCCATATGGGTTAAAATCAATGTACCCCAAAGTTAAGTATGTTTTGCACACTGTG
>JAODAL010049390.1:0-28223 GCA_025379985.1 Phyllomedusa bahiana | reverse complement strand
GCTCTGCGTTTTTTAGAGCATGTTGCAAAATACGACCTGTAAAAAAAAACGAGCAGAAAAAAGCAGCTCAGTGTAGACAGTGGGAGGGTTTTACATTAGAGTCTATGGGAGATGATTACAGTCGTTTTTCCAGCGTTTTTAGTAAACGAAAAACGCTGAAAAAACTGACGTTTTTCTGTGCAGTGTAGACAGAGCCTTAATTGCTGTACCTTCCTGCACAAAAAATGCATTGAAAAAAGCAACAAAAACGCACCGAGTGAAAGCACCCTGAGTGTTCAGCTAGCTCCTATCATGTGATGGGAATTCATCCCATAGAGGTGATTAGACAGAACTCCACATGTGTGGCCACCGATCCGTTCCCCGCAGCCAACAAAGACCAGACCACGACGGTAAGCTGACCAGCTGTGCGTGCCACCTTTGGGTTTGGTCTTCATATTGAAGGTGGATAGTCCACAATCCTTGAGGCTGTCACCAAAGAGGCATATTAGTAGCCTACTATGGAGACAGTGGTCGTCGTGAACTAGGCCCAAACCTGTTAGGAATAAATACTGATGCCAAGGTAGAAGCTGGCAGTCTGCTGGGTATGGTCATTTTATCCATTGGGTACACTAGGCAATTGCCCGAGGTCCCAACAAGAAAACCGACCAACTTTTTGGAATGTCAGAGAGGGGCAACTATAGTTCATTGAGAGGAATACAGGGGGGATTTGGGTCAAAAAATAGGGACTAAAAAAACACATGGAAATCTCCAAAGGAGCATTTTATGCTATCTACAATATATGAAAAAACTTTGAGATTCTTGGTCCGCATGTTTTTGGCCAAAAAATGCTCAAGCTACCCCCGGCTTACAACGGAATCTCAGTTGGGTGGTCCTACTCTATATTATCTCTCACCTGGGTCAACTTCAGACCTCTTTTGGCACAGTGAGAGGTCTGAAGTTGACCCAGGTGAGAGATAATATAGAGTAGGACCACCCAACTGAGATCCGTTGTAAGCCGGGGTGGCTTGAGCATTTTTTGGCCAAAAACAATGCGGACCAAGAATCTCAAAGTTTTTCATATATTGTAGATAGCAAAAAATAGGGACTGTCTCTCCAAAAGAGTGACACTTGGGCGGTAGAGTCTGCAGGTGTTTAGAGGTAAGTCCTATAATCCAGAGCACATGTTCCTGATCTGTAAATTGGTGCTGCTTAGGGTGCTTTCACACAGTGCGGTTTTTGGTGCGTTTTTGATGCGTTTTATTGCATGCGTTTTTTGTGCAGAAAGGCACAACAATTAATGCTATACATTGTTGCACAAATAACGCATCCAAAAAAACGTATCAAATACGCACCAAAACCACACCGTGTGAAAGCACAATAAGGCCATGTTCACACGGCTTAAAATGGGCCGTATTTCGGTCCGTAATTACGCGTCGAAGTGCGCCAATTACGGGCCGAAAACAGCCCATTCATTACGGTAATTCACAGTTCTCATAGAGAACTATGGGTTACGGCTCCTCTCCCCGCCGGGCGGGGAGATAATTGACATGTCACTTTCTAGCGGCGTATACACGCCGCTAGCAGTGATTGTCTATGGGCCGGCGAAGTGCCGGCCCCCCCGCTCACTCCCCCGCTCCCGCCCCCGTCCACACGGCGTAATTGCGGGGCGAAATTACGCCCCGCAGTTAAGCCGTGTGAACCTAGCCTCAGGGTACGTTCACACGGTGTATTCGTGTGTTTCGGGAGCTCGTGCTAATATGCGCGTGCTCCCGAGGCGAGTGTGGGGGAGGCGGACAGGCGCCGGCCCCATAGACATGCATTACTCGCGGCGTGCAATGACCACGAATAATTGACATGCCACTTATTTCCCCGCGCGTACAATACGATCGTATTGTACGCGCGGGGGGACGAGGCGTAATACATAGTTCTCTATGAGAGCTATGGATTAGCGCAATAATGGGGCGCATTTCGCCACGTAAAAAGCGCAATACGTGGTGAAATGCGCCCCAAGATAAGCCGTGTGAACATACCCTTCGTTAGCTGTTTATATGTTCCCAGGTATAAACCCTGGCGGCGCAGGTAGCCATCGGCTCCTTACCGCGCCAATTAGACTTGTAGGCCATAGGCTGCTTTAGGCATGCAGCCTACAAGACGTTATTGGAGCACCCTGACGCAGGCCTCACCCAGGGGAGCGGGGAGATGGGTGCTTAGACATGTGGCCTGATGTCATGTTTGAACGTGGTTAGAAGCTGTGATGATATGTGCTGTAGTAGGGCCCAATACATTAGTGTGCCCGGGGCCCATGACTATGAAGCTAGCCCTTAGCCTAAGTGGCCCTGTATGGCTGCTGTAAGCGTAGGTCAAGCAGAGTTGTCATAGTGGAGAGCAATGTGTGTGGGGGGGACCCTTTTTCTGTAGGGTTACAGTAGTTGGGTGCTTGTGGTGGTTCCTGTGAGATAGCAGTGACCTCCGGGCCCTGTCTAGATTGTCCAGATTATAGCACCACCTCCTGGTTCATAGCTTTCTCTGTGTAGATCAAAATTGCCAAATTTAAGCCACCGGTTCCTGCAAAAAGTAAAGAATCCTCTGCTCTCCCTGCTGGCCGGTTGTGTCTTCATTTAAAGGGGAACCCTGGGTATATCAGACCTATCTCTCGTCAGTGCCAGTATATTATAGATATTTGGAAGTTGGGCCCTGTGGTTCTCTGTGTGTCCCGGGGGGCCAGGAGCCTCGCTCTGCTGTGTAAGCCTCCGCTCATTAACCTGTTTTATAATTAACTCATTAGAATTGCAGTGGAGAGCGCTCTGCAGTGAAAGCAAAAGTGTCAGGACTCACCCGTCCACAGAGTCATTGACTCATTACTAGTGTGCTGCACACTATTAACCCTCTGTGTGCTCTGCACTGGTATAAGCGCTGTTAACCCTCTGTGTGCTCTACATGGGGATATGCGCTGTTAACCCGCTGTGTGCTCTACATGGGGATATGCGCTGTTAACCCTCTGTGTGCTCTACATGGGGATATGCGCTGTTAACCCTCTGTGAGCTCTACATGAGGATATGCGCTGTTAACCCTCTGTGAGCTCTACATGAGGATATGCTCTGTTAACCCTCTGTGTGCGTAATGGGATATGCGCTGTTAACCCTCAGTGTGCTTTACATGGGGATATGCTCTGTTAACCCTCTGTGTGCGCTACATGGGGATATGCGCTGTTAACCCTCTGTGTGCTTTACATGGGGATATGCGCTGTTAACCCTCTGTGTGCTCTACATGGGGATATGCGCTGTTAACCCTCTGTGAGCTCTACATGGGGATATGCACTGTTAACCCTCTGTGAGCTCTACATGGGAATATGCGCTGTTAACCCTATGTGTGCTTCATGGGAATGCATGCTGTAAACCTTCTGAGCTCTGCACTGTTCACTCTGTGTGCTACAGGGCGGAATCAAGCTGCTAACCCTCTGTGTGCTTAAAAGGGGGATTGCTTGTTAACCCTTTGTGTGTTTCAAAAACCCTTTTAGGGTTTGGGATATGCGCGTTAACCCTTGTGAGCTCAAATGGGATATGCGCTTTTTAACCCTTTTGGTCTACGTAGGATATGGCTTTAACCCTTTGTGTGCTGCAGGGGGGGGGTGCACACGCAGAAACCCCTAGGGTTGCAGGGGATCGCTGCGACCTTCTGTGCTCTGCCCATTACTCTCTCTGGCGGGGGAGGTTGCATTGTTAACCCCTCGGTTTTTCTGCCTGTGATATGCAATTTTAAACCCTGTGTGCTCTAATCGATATGCAGGTTTAACCCCCCCGGTGCGGCTACATGGGGTATGTACTTAACCCTCTGTGTGCTTACATGGGGATATGCGCTGTTAAACCCTCTGTGGCTTACATGGGGATATCGCTGTTAACCCTCTGTGAGCTCTACAGGGGAGGAATATGGACTTTGTTTAACCCCGTGTGCTTAAGGGGGATATGGCTTTTAAACCCCTTGGTGCTCAAATGGGATAGTGCGTTAACCCTTTGGTGCTGCAGGGGGGGGGGGGTTCACATCCCCAAGAACCCTAGGTGTGTGTCATGGGATCGCATGCTGCAAACCTTCTGTGCTCTGCACCATTAACTCTCTCTGTGCGGGGGAGGTTGCATACTGTTAACCCGCTGTGTTCTGCACTGTGATATGCACTGTTAACCCTGTGTGCTCTACATCAGGATATGCATGGTTAATCCTCCGTGTGCTGCTTCATGGAGATATGGGCTGTTAACCCTATCTGTGCTGCATGAGGGATACACGCCGTTGACCCTCTGCTGCAGGCTGTTAACCCTCTCCATGTTCCTTCCCTATGCCCCTTTGCATTGTTTTTTCCCGTGCTGTATATTACTCTGTGTGAAAATACCTTGTACCTATCGCCACCTGTCATCCTCCATCTGAAGGAGAAAACGGTACTCCAGCATAAACCTACATACCAGCATATTACTCTGACCGGGGCCATGCATCCACCTCTGTCTATTAACCACTTCCATGCTGCAACCCAGCTACAAGCAGTTATCCACATTTGGGAGGGCAGCGCATTCAGTATGTGTAAGTGGATTACCGGATGGAATGTACCCACTACTTCAGGTTAGAAAGTCTTCCCATCCCAAATTTATATCGATAGCTTCAATTACTCCTTCCCCGCTGATTCTGGATTTTAGATCTCTTCCAGTAGAGTTACAAGCCTTTCCATTATACTTTTTCTTTTAGCCTAATTTATGACATAGTTACATCACTGAATCCATATGGAGGCTGAAATCAGTCTCTAAATTTAGCCATTAAAGGGGTTGTCTCACCACGCTGTTTCACGGAGACACAAGTGTTTTGTTCATGCCCCTTCTCTTCCTTTAAAGACTAGGGGTTTTTCTGTAGCAGTGATTAGTTATCAGCTCCGTATCGAGCTCTTTTAATTGCACTGACATGTGAGCAGGAGATCTTCATGAGAGCAGAGAGCTTCAGAGCTCAAAGTAAACAAGCAATTGCATTCTTTTGTTTTAGAGATAACACACTCTGTTCTCAAGCTGTCCTGTGTGCCACTCTCTGCTCTCAGATAAGACAAAGAGCAGATAGAGGAGTGGAGCAGGATGGTAACCATAGAAACGTTGCACTCAAACAGAGAGAGAAAAGGAACAGAGGTAACCCGAGAAACGTGTCACCGAGCGAGAGAGAAGGGGAGAAACAAGATGGTAACCCGAGAAACTGTGTGCATCAAAGCAGAGGGGAAAAAAGGAAAACCAAAAAAGGGAAAAGCAGGAAAGGGGAACCCGGGAAAACCTTTTGCATCAGAGCGAGAAGAAGGGAGAGAAGATGGGAACCAGAGAAACCTGTGCACTCAGAGCAGAGAGAGGAAAAGGAGGAGGAGGTACAGAGAAACCTTGTGACCCGAGCAAG
This sequence comes from Phyllomedusa bahiana, assembly GCA_025379985.1. Lineage (NCBI taxonomy): Eukaryota > Metazoa > Chordata > Amphibia > Anura > Hylidae > Phyllomedusa > Phyllomedusa bahiana. The sequence continues at coordinate 22,835 of JAODAL010049390.1, read as the reverse complement.
AGAGGAGAGGGGAGGGGGTCCAGAGAAACCTTGTGCACCAGGCAGAGAGAGAAGAGGAGAGCAGGACGGTACCAAGAAACCTGTGTGACTCAAACCCCGGAAAAAGGGGGGAGAGCGGGGTTGGTAACCAGAGAAACCTTGCTTTAGAGGGAGAGAAGGGAGAGAAAGGGGGGGGGGTAACCAGAGAAAACCTGTGATTTAGGCAGAGAGAGAAAAAGGAGAGCAGGCGGTCCAAGAAATTTGTGCACTCAGAGCAGGAGAGAAGGGGAGGCAGGATTAAACAGAGAAACCCGTGTGCATCAGAGCAGAGAAGGGGGGAGAGCGGATAACCCGAAAACCTTTTGCATCAGAGCAGAGAGGGGAAAAGGAGAGAGGCGGAACCCCAAAACCTTGTGCACTCAGAGCAGAGGAGAAGGGGGGAGCAGGACGGTAACCAGGAAACCTGTGTGCACTCGGAGCGAGAAGAAGGGGAAAGCAGGGGGTAACCAAGAAAACCTTGTCACTAGACAAGAGAGAAGGGAAGAGGACGGTAACCAGGAAACTGTGACTAGAACAGAGAAGAAGGGGAACAGGAGTTTAACCGAGAAACCTGTTTTGCCTCGAGCAGAGAGGAAGGGGAAGCAGGAGTTAACCAAAAAACCTGTGTGATCAAACGAGAGAGAAGGGGGAAAGCAGGAGGAACCCAAAAAACCCGTGTGCACTCAAGGGGGGAAGGGGGGGGAAGCAAACGGTAAACCCGAGAAAAAGGGGGGCATCAGAAAGAGAGAGGAGAGCAGGACGGTAACCAGAGAAACCTGGTGCATCAGAGCAGAGAGAGAAGGAGAGAGGTGGAAAACCAAGAAACCTGTGTGCACTAAGCAGGGAGAAGAGGAGAGCAGGAGGTAACCCGAGAAACCTTGGGGGCACCAGAGCAGGAAAAGAGGAGAGCGGGGGTAACCAGAGAAACCCGTGTCACCGAGCAGAGAGAGAAGGGGGGAAACAGAGGTAACCCAAAAACCGTTGGGACTCAGAGCAAAAAGAGAAGAGGAGAGCAGGGGTACCAAAAACCTGTGTGCACTCAGAGCAGAGAGAGAAAAGGGGAAAAGCGGAGGGAACAGAGAAACCTGTGTGCACTCAGAGCAGCGAGAGAAGAGAAGAGCAGGATGGTAACTAGAGAAACCTGTGTGCACTCAGAGCAGAGAGAGGAGAGCAGGACGGTAACCAGAGAAATCTGTGTGCACTCAGAGCAGAGAGAGGAGAGCAGGACGGTAACCAGAGAAACCTGTGTGCACTCAGAGCAGATAAAATCTATCTTATATCCTTAACAAATCAAAATAAACAAAGCAATATATTTGGAAAACGTCTCCATTTACCCTTCCCAACATGTTGTAAGCTAATCTTTGTAGTGGAATAACCCTTTAATATTTGCTACATAGGCAAGACAATCTTTACAACATGTCGGAAAGCAAAATAGTGCAGCTTTACCAGGAAGACACATCCATTGGCCAACACTGGAACTGCAATATTTTATATTGAGATTAGGTTTTATTATTACTATAGCTTTTTATATTTTATTATAACCTGTTTTATTTTCTTATAATTCTGAGGATAGAATTCCTTTAATAGTTTAATTTCTAGACGAATGGTAGAATGAAAGGAACCAGAATGTAGATGGTCTCTCCTGGTAGAATAGTGTCTGGAGCCGTGTAGATAACTCCCGTCCTCCCCGATGGTCAGCTCTGCATCCAGGTATTATCGGGTATTGCCCTCAGGAATCCATTTAAATGGTGCAAACCTCATTTCCTTCTTTTTCTAGGAAAGATCAGAACATTGTGAACACGAAATCCTTGGAGACGTTGCTGATCCATCTCCCTCTAAGGGCTGTTAGCCCTGACGCGTTTTACACATTTTCCCTCACCTGCCACCCTTTTACCAGATGTGATTGCAGAAGCCCTCACCGCTGCCTGTAACGTGCAGATCCTTTAATAAGCTGGCACTTGTATCAGGCGCTGACAGCTTCCTCCGGAGGACCACGCTAATCAGGAGGCTGCCGTCTAATGATCCACATCGGATCTCGACCTGTCACACGCTGAAAACTCTAACACTAAAGGGAATAGCTCACAGTCTTCTACTATCTTATGCCGTTCACGAGCAATTCCACCCTAAAAAGTGACTAGTAAGGAAAGTTTGGAAATGTTCCTCAATATACTATAGAGCACAGGTGTCAAACTGTGGCCCTCCAGCAGTTGGGAAACTACAACTCCCATCATGCATTTGTATAATCTATAACCGTGGGCATCATGGGAGTTGTAGTTTCCCAACAGCTGGAGGGCCGCGGTTTGAAATGTGACCCTTGCTACCCCTTGTCTTGTCCTTTCATTCCTTCTCACATTATTACTTTCCCGGTCACATGCGGGCCCCGTTCCCACGAACATTACTTGACTGGACAGGTCACTGCCTCCATGTGACCTGCACATTCTTCTGCTAAAATACTCTGTGCTGCTGGAGAGCCCGCTTCTCCAACTATGTTAATCTCAAGTGTAACTGCACACAAGATCTGTACAACGAGCTGCTTTCCTCTCAATGTAGTTCTCATTCTATGACTTCCCCCACAATGAGTAAGGTTGTCTCCTGAAATACTCTGTGCTGTTGAGGGAGACTGCTTTTTGCAGTAAATCAGACTATGAGTAACTATCAGACTGTGAATCCCCTAAAAGTAGCACAATCGTCTCCTGAAATACTCTGTGCTGTTGAGGGAGACTGCTTTTTCTTCTAAGTAACTATCAGTCTGTGATTCCCAGAAGATTAGCAAAATCATCTCCTGAAATACTATGTGCTGTTGAGGGAGACTGCTTTTTTTCTCTCTAAGTAACGATCAGTCTGTGATTCCCATAAAATTAGCACAATCGTCTCCTGAAATACTCTGTGCTGTTGAGGGAGACTGCTTTTTTTCTCAAAGTAACGATCAGTCTGTGATTCTCATACAATTAGCAGTCGTCTCCTGAAATACTCTGTGCTGTTGAGGGAGACTGTTTTTTGCTGTAAGTAACTATCAGTCTGTGATTCCCGTAAGATTAGCACAATCAGCTCCTGAAATACTCTGTGCTGTTGAGGGAGACTGCATTTTTTCCTCAAAGTAACGATCCGTCTGTGATTCCCATAAAATTAGCACAATCATCTGAAATACTCTGTGCTGCTGGAGAGCCCGCTTCTCCAACTGTGTTAATCTCAAGTTGTAACTGCACACAAGATCTGTACAACGAGCTGCTTTCCTCTCAATGTAGTTCTCATTCTATGACTTCCCCCACAATGAGTAAGTTTGTCTCCTGAAATACTCTGTGCTGTTGAGGGAGACTGCTTTTTCTTCTAAGTAATACGGATCAGTCTGGGGGATTCCCATAAAAATTAGCACAATCGTCTCCTGAAATACTCTGTGCTGTTGAGGGAGACTGCTTTTTTTCTCAAAGTAACGATCAGTCTGTGATTCTCATACAATTAGCAGTCGTCTCCTGAAATACTCTGTGCTGTTGAGGGAGACTGCTTTTTGCAGTATATCAGTCTATTTGTAACTATCAGTCTGTGATTCCCATAAAATTAGCACAATCGTCTCCTGAAATACTCTGTGCTGTTGAGTGAGACTGCTTTTTCTTCTAAGTAACTATCAGTCTGTGACTCCCATAAGATTAGCACAATCTGCTCCTGAAATACTCTGTGCTGTTGAGGGAGACTGCTTTTTTTCCTCTAAGTAACGATCCGTCTGTGATTCCCATAAAATTAGCACAATCATCTGAAATACTCTGTGCTGTTGGGGGAGCCTGCCATTTCTACTATTAAAGGGGTTTTCTCACTACAGACATTGCTAGGATATGCCAGCATTGACCGTTGGGTCCTAGAATCGCACCTGTCTCCTAAACGAGCCCCCAAAACCTCTCTGTTCTGAACAGAGAACAGGTCAAGACTCTCCCATAGACATGAATGGGAGTTCAGAGTATTGCCAATGTTATCGGAACTCCTATTCATGTCTATAGGAGAGTCCTGACCTGCTCTCTGTTATGAACTGAGAAGTTTTGGGGGCTCGTTTAGGAGATAGGTGCGACTCTGGGACCCAAACGAGCCCCCAAAACCTTTCTGTTCTAAACAGAGAGCAGGTCAGGATTCTCCCATAGACATGAACGGGAGTTCCGATAGCATCAGCAATACTCTGAACTCCCATTCATATCTATGGGAGAGTCACAACCTCCAAGTCCCCTTTAGAACTCACTTAGTGAATCCAATATGACTGTGTCCTTTGGCAGAGGCCTCCATAGTGTCAATGCTCTTACAGTAAAGAATCTGCTTCTACGTTTACACCAAGACGGTGCTTCTCCCCAATCAGATACATTGTGGGAGATACCCAACCAGCCAGCAAGTTCTACTCTGCACTGCTGAGGAGCAATAACCCGAAACAGCTGTCATTTAGTGAATGCACCTTGACTCTTTCCTTTGGCAGAGGCCTCCCTGCTCTTACAGTAAAGCATCTCCTTCTGTGTTTACATTTGGATGGTGCTTCTCCCCAATGAAATACATTACCCCTTTTGAGCCACAAGCCTTTTTACCCAGGCAGCCATCAAGTTCTACTCTACACTGATGAGGGGCAATAACCCGAAAAAGCTGTCTGCAGATGAACTAAACTGGCATGACTTGAATCCTGTTCACACTGCAAGGCTCGCTGAGCCACATGTGACTTGAAGACTGCTACATGGAGAGTTCAGCTCTCTTCCCCTAAAGCTTTGGAAATAGTTGGCTGGTCTGAGGAGAAGTTAGAAGACTAGGAGTGATTTTGTGTTGAGGAAAGACGGCTTCGGGGGGGACCGGATGACTTTATATACATATATACTTGTTCCCTACAAAAGGTATGGGGGAAAATTATTTCATGTAAAGCCCCCTCAATAGACAAAAGGACATTCCCTTCGGCTGGAGAATAAAGGATTCAATCTCCAGAGGAGAAAAGCGTTCTTCACTGTGAGAACTGTAAATCTGTGGAATAGCCGCCTGAGGAGCTGGTCACAGCAGGAACAGTTGAGGGTTTCAAGAAGGAGTTAGATAACTACCTGAAACTTAAGAATATGAATGCGTACGTAGCCATGTAAAATTATGGCTCCTCTCGGGTGGCGGCTCGGGGGTCAGAGATGGGGGTCTTCCCTGGAGCAGACTGGTTCCTGCCTTGTGGGTATCAGGGCACTCACCGGTGGGTAGGCTGGGCTTAAAGTCCTTGTCTCCCTCCTTCACCCACATTTTCCCCACCCTTGGCTGAACTTGATGGACACGTGTCTTTTTTCATCCGTAATAACTATGTAGAAACCTTCTTCCTTCTAGTCCAGATATCCTTTTTCACGAAGAGTCACATTAGCAATCAAAGGGCCCTTGGAGAACCATGACCAGGGTGGCTAGCGCTGTCAGAGAGGTGCCACTGCCTGTTAGTTGCTAAACCGAGCATTGTAGAGGTGCGCGCTAGAGCTCCGAATCCAAAATGCTCTATGTGCTCTTTCAAGCTCTGGCTGTGTCCTCTGGGGAAAGTGGATAGCCGGTCCTTCTGCTTCATGACCTTGTCCATCCCTGTTTGCTGTGGGCCACACAAAACCCTCAACTGTTCCTGCTGTGACCAACTCCTCAGGCGGCTATTCCACAGGTGGGCCTTGAGTTTGACGCCTGTGCTTTAGATGTAGAAGACGTTACGGATAAGGTCCTTGGTATCTCCATAGACGGCTTTCTTCTGAGTTCCTCCAATGCCAGGGGGTCAGTCTGAAGAGTCCTCCTCAGTATAGTTCTGCTAATAGACTCGCAGAGTAACTCTCGCTTCATGGACTCCGCTAAGCTCTATGCTTTATCATTAGTAAGCTCTGGCCTGAGCCTGGGACACTTCACCTTCCCACCGCTCACAGGGAAGAAAGAAGCCTTGCAAACACATGAATACATTAATAATTCAACAAGCAACATAACGTACGACCTTCATTATTAAGTTTATTAAAGTGCCAGCACCGTGGTTAGGATGATACATCCACTCACAGACGAGCCGCGCTCTAATGAGCGGCGCAAATAAAAGGAGGGATAAATAATAGATTGAAATGAGAACCGGGCACATTAAAAAAGACGTACGACCCTAACGCTGCTGTGTGCATCCGGACTGTGGGGATCAATCCTATCTGAATGGACACCGACTGAGAATAAAAAATTAAAGGGGTACTCTCATCACATTGATTGGCTTTAAACATGTAGACCAAGCTATATGAAGACTATCACCAAATACATTGCTGTTCTGATTTTGCTTCCATTCAGAGTTAGAGCAGTTCTGATCTCTAGCTTGTGTACACAAGATTCCTAGTCTTTACTTCTCTCTGCTTTAGGACGTTGCTCCTTGTTGTGTCTTATCAGCAGCACAGGAGCTTGTTATATCTTTCTTACAGACAAACTTTAACCCTTTAAAGCTCTGTAGCCTTCTCCACTGCTGTAAACAACTCCTCCCGCCCTGTCCCTCTAAGGGTATGTTCACACAGCTTATTTTCAGGCGTAATTACGGGCGTATTTCGCCGCGTATTGCGCTTTATATGCGGCGAAATGCGCCCCGCAATTACGGTAATCCATAGCTCTCATAGAGAACTATGGATTACGCCTAGTCCCCCCGCACGTACAATACGATCGTATCATACGTGCGGGGAGATAAGTGACATGTCAATTAGTTGCGGTGATCACGCGGCCCCCCCACCCCTCCCCGCACTATGGGAGTAAGCACGACTCCGAAAAGACCTGGCCTATTGCGGCGCGTACTGTACGCACTGCAATTACGCAGTGTGAACATACCCTAACGGTCTCATTTGGAAAGAGCAGAGTGGAAATATCAATGACTGTTGTTGTAGACCCACCCACAGCCTGAACAGGAAGTGGGAGCCTGAAGCTGGAGAATTGCCCACAACCTGAACAGGAAGTGGGAGCCTGAAGCTCTAGGACCGCCCACAGCCTGAACAGGAAGTGGGAGCCTGAAGCTGTAGAACTGTTCACAGCCTGAACAGAAAATAGGAAACCTGAAGTTGTAGAACCACCCACAGCCTGAACAGGAGGTGGGAGCCTGAAGCTGTAGAATTGGCCATAGCCTGAACAAGAAGTGGGAGTCTGAAGCTGTAGATCCGCCCACAGCCTGAATAGGAAGTGGGAGCCTGAAGCTGTAGAACTGCCCACAGTCTGAACAGGAAGTGGGAGATTGAATCTGCAGAAGTGCCCACAGCCTGAACATAAACCTAAGGCTGGCTGTGAAGAGCAGGCTGTGTGAAACAAGATGGTAAGAAAACCCCTTTATTTAAATGTGATAAGACACCACAATATCTCCACTGCGGACAAGCACTTGAGACATGGTCATCCATGGTGAGTGGAAACCTACTTTGTCACCCTATCGGGGGTTGAAACCCAACTTTCCTTAAAGATTTTCCCCATCATAGTAAGTGATGGTTTACCACTAGGATATGTCAATACTTTACCCATCCTGAAACTAAAGGGTCACAAATAGCAGACTTCATAGTTATGTACTGATACGTGTCTCACATGCCTACCCTGATAGACTCGTAGGTTGCAAATCTGGAGAAGATGGTGGACAACTTCTGAGGTTGCTGTACGAGCAGTCGTTTTGGTTGGCACCCAAGAATCCTTTATGTACCTAAAAAAAATCTGCTTCTGGGAAAGTTGGAAAGCAAGAATTTTGGCTGCTCCTAGGATTTATATCTGCCAAAGCTTTCTCATTGGATCATATAATTTCTTCTGGGAAAGCGGTTATGCCTACTTTTACAGCAGGTAGATGGGTCGTTACTCAAGAAAGTTGAGCGATAACTCTGGTGGTAGCACTCATGCAGCTCTACTAATTGTCGCCCAGATTTCCATGAAATAGATACACCTAAGGAATGGATGATTAGAGATTAGCAGTTTGTGTATGGTAAACTTTGGCTATATTGAGGGGTAGATTGGGTCCTCTAATTTGAGTAGCTATAGACTCTAGTTTCCCGGGGCCTATTAGAGAAAATTATTTTGAGTGATTGGCTAAAAACTCAGCTCTAAAAGGAGTTATCTTCTTCCGGGTTGTCTAGACTAGGGCTGTAAAACTCGCTTTCCAAGAGGGCCACATCAGTATTAAGATTGACCTCAAGGGCTATTGGAGGTCCTTGGAGGGTGCCCAGGTAGGGCTGTCAGAGCTGTGCCAAGGCCTAAGTAGAACAGTCTGGAGGGGAGCCCTGGAGCACTGAATGCAAAATGGTGGCTGCGTACTATGCTGGTACTGATGCCTATACTAAGCGCTGGATGTTTGTTCCATGGAAACCTTGTCCATTCCTGCTTGATTTGTCTAAGCTCTTGAAGGGCCACATACATTGACTTGGTGGGACGGATTCGACCCACGGGCCTTGAGTTTGAAACACAAGGTCTTGACTGTTGTATTCAAGAGGATCAAGATGGGAGGATCCCCTGGTAGCACATTCTGGTCCTAGATCCTGAAGTGCTGGATTATATTTGGGGCGTTTTCAGGAGAATAACACAGGACACAACTGCAGGATGTCTACCCAAGCCCCATTCCACCTCTTTGGTGAACTTCTCAACCTGCACAAAGGTGAGCGTTGGTTGAGTAGAGAATACTTACAAAGGACCCTAATTTGTTTGGTGAACATGGATGAATCTTCTCCTATACAGACACTTGGGACTCTTGACAAGGGCATTAATTAGGGCCCATTGAACCAGAATTTTAAATTTACATCAGGTCCTAATCATTATTTCGTAAAAAATAACAGAATTGGACAATGTCAATGAAGGTCTACCACAACCAGTGTTAGATTAGGTTCATATCCACCTCCGAGGTTCTATTCCGAAACTCCGGCATTGAACTGAAGACGGAAGCCATGGGATTTGTTTCACAATGGACATGCACGTCGCCCGACGGACACTATTAATGGGTCCATTGGGTTTCCGCCATGCTGTCCATCGTTGAGACGGAAAAAATTGTGAAGCGATACGCTATTTTTTTTTCGTTATTTCTCACAGAACATGCAAGGCATGTAATCAACCAAACTTTATGGAGAAGTAGTCATATTACCCGCTAGTTAGTTCTTCTGGGCATCAGAGTATATTCTGGAATTGAATCTGCAGAACTGCCAACAGCCTGAACAGGAAATGGGAACCTGAAGCTGTAGAACTGCCCACATCCTGTACAGGAAGTGGGAGACTGAATCTGCAGAACCGCCCACAGACTGAACAGGAAGTGGGAGACTGAATCTGCAGAACTGCCCACAGCCTGAACAGGAAGTGGGAGCCTGAAGCTGTAGAACTGCCCACAGCCTGTACAGGAAGTGGGAGACTGAATCTGCAGAACCGCCCACAGACTGAAAAGGAAGTGGGAGCCTGAAGCTGTAGAACTGCCCACAGCCTGTACAGGAAGTGGCAGACTGAATCTGCAGAACCGCCCACAGCCTGAACAGGAAGTGGGAGACTGAATCTGTAGAACCGCCCACAGCCTGAACAGGAAGTGGGAGACTGAATCTGCAGAACTGCCCAGAGCCTGAACAGGAAGTGGGAGACTGAATCTTTAGAACCGCCCACAGCCTGAACAGGAAGTGGGACTGAATCTGCAGAACTGCCCGCAGCCTGAACAGAAAGTGGGAGTCTGAATCTGCAGAACTGCCCACATCCTGAACAGGAAGTGGGAGCCTGAATCTGCAGAACCGCCCACAGCCTGAACAGGAAGTGGGAGCCTGAAGCTGTAGAATCGCCCACATACCCTGAACAGGAAGTGGGAGACTGAATTCTGCAGAACTGCCCAGAGCCTGAACAGGAAGTGGGAGATGAATCTTTAGAACCCCCCCAAAAGGCTGAACAGGAAGTGGGAGATGTGAATCTGCAGAATGCCCGCACCCTGAACAGGAAGTGGGAGCCTGAAGCTGTAGAATGCCCACAGCCTGTACAGGAAGTGGGAGATGGATCTGCGAACTGCCCACAGCCTGAACAGGAAGTGGGAGCCTGAATCTGCAGAACCGCCCACAGCCTGAACAGGAAGTGGAACCCTGAAGCTTTTAGAACGCCCACACCCCTGAACAGGAAGTGGGGGGATGAATCTTTAGAACCGCCCACAGCCTGAACAGGAAGTGGGAGACTGAATCTTTAGAACCGCCCAGAGCCTGAACAGGAAGTGGGAGACTGAATCTTTAGAACCGCCCAGAGCCTGAACAGGAAGTGGGAGACTGAATCTTTAGAACCGCCCAGAGCCTGAACAGGAAGTGGGGGGGCCTGAATTTTTAGAACCGCCCACAGCCTGAACAGAAAGTAAGAGCCTGAAGCTGTAGAACTGCCCACAGCCTGTACAGGAAGTTGGAGACTGAATCTGCAGAACTGCCCACAGCCTGAACAGGAAGTGGGAGCCTGAATCTGCAGAACCGCCCACAGCCTGAAACGGAAGTGGGAGCCTGAAGCTGTAAAAACTGCCACAGCCTGAACAGGAAGTGGGAGATGAATCTGAAAGAACTGCCCAGAGCCTGAACAGGAAGTGGGAGACTGAATCTTTAGAACCGCCCAGAGCCTGAACAGGAAGTGGGAGACTGAATCTGCAGAACTGCCCACAGCCTGAACAGGAAGTGGGAGACTGAATCTGCAGAACCGCCACAGCCTGAACGGAAGTCAGAGATGAATCTGCAGAACCGCCACAGCCTGAACAGAAAGTCAGAGACTGAATCTGAGAACGCCAACAGCCTGAACAGAAAAGTCAGGGACTGAATCTGCGAACCGCCCACGCCTGAACAGGAAGTGGGAAAATGGAATCTGCAGAACTGCCCAGAGCCTGAACAGGAAGTGGGAGACTGAATCTTTGGGAACCGCACAGAGCCTGAACAGGAAGTGGGAGACTGAATCTTTAGAACCGCCCACACCCGAAACAGGAAGTGGAAGACTGAATCTGCAGAAACCGCCATAGCCTTGAACAGGAAGGGGGAGACTGAATTTTTTAGAACTGCCACAGCCTAAAACAGGAAGTGGGAGACTAAATCTGTAGAACCGTCCACAGCCTGAACAGGAAGTGGGAGACTGAATCTTTAAAAACCCCCCAGAGCTGAACAGGAAGTGGGAGACTGAATCTGCAGAACCGCCCAGAGCCTGAACAGGAAGTGGGAGACTGAATCTTTAGACCCGCCCATTGCCTGAACAGGAAGTGGGAGAATGAATCTGCAGAACCGCCCACAGCCTGAACAGGAAGTGGGAGACTGAATCTTTAGAACCGCCCACAGCCTGAACAGGAAGTGGGAGACTGAATCTGCAGAACTGCCCACAGCCTGAACAGAAAGTAAGAGCCTGAAGCTGTAGAACCGCCCACCTCCTTTACAGGACCTTGGATACTGAATCTGCAGAACCGCCCACAGCCTGAACAGGAAGTGGGAGCCTGAAGCTGTAGAACCGCCCACAGCCTGAACAGGAAGTTGGAGACTGAATCTGCAGAACTGCCCCGAGCCTGAACAGGAAGTGGGAGACTGAATCTTTAGAACCGCCCAGAACCTGAACAGGAAGTGGGAGACTGAATCTTTAGAACCGCCCACAGCCTGAACAGGAAGTGGGAGACTGAATCTGCAGAACCGCCCACAGCCTGAACAGGAAGTCAGAGACTGAATCTGCAGAACCGCCCACAGCCTGAACAGAAAGTCAGAGACTCACACAAGCTCCTGAGCTAAGTGGAGCAATCCTGCGGATATCTGCACCATCCCAGCTCCCAAAGGTCCCTGACCGCAAGAAAATAGCAGGGGGACGCGGGGAAACTCCTGTTCCGGAGTATTTTGAACTTCCGGGAGCCCGTGGCGGCAAAAAACTGCCGCGAGTGGTTTTGCGTGTGAAGGCGCCGGGCGCCATTCTTGGTGGACACGTCCCGCAGTCAGAGCCGACAGACGGGGTAGCTTCCTGCTCCTTGCTCCCTGCGGGCACAGGGGACGGCTGAGGCGGGGGTTTGGACGGCTAAGGAGATCAGAGAGGAGTGAGGAGTCCGGTGAAGGCGGGGGGGGAGCCCAGCATGGGTTTGCCACCGGACCCCTCATTTCCCTTGTGGGACGCCACAGTAGGGGGAGGATCGGGTTTTAAAGAGCAGAGGGGGGGTTTGTTGGGGGGTTTGGGGAAGGGCCCGGGGGCCCCCCGGAAGTGTCGGAGCGACGAAAAACAGGGGGGGACCTGAGTGGGGGAAAGGACGGGGAAGGAGAAAGCTGACGGCGGCACCCGTTTTGGGAACCCCGGGGCCCGGGGGGCCGGGCCCCAAGAGTAAAGGCGGATTTTTTCACGGGGACCCAAACCCCCCCGTGGGTTTAGCGGGAACCCCCAACCCGGGGGATTGGGGTTCTCAAATTTGGGGGCCAAAAGGGTGGGGAGGTGTTTTGCCCAGACTTTTGGGGACCCTTCGGCCACTTTTCTTTCAAGCGGGGGGAGGCCCCTATTTAATGCCCTGCCTTTAAAAGGGGGTCTGAACGGGACCCGGGTGGTACCCCTAACCCCTATTCCCCTTGGGTTTTTCGGAGGTTTTACGGGGAAATTTACTTTCTGGGGATTCCAAATTTGGACCGGGTTTTCCCTAAAAAAAAATCTGTCCCTTTGTGGAAAACCCGCTGTACTGCACCCCTTCTAGGAGCCTTTTGTTCCCCTTGGACTCGAAAAGTTACGCGGGGAAAAAATTTTTTCCCTTCCCCTTCTCTTAACCCCCGCGTTAATTCCCGAAGCGCCCAAAATTAAAGAGGGTGGGTTGGGGGGCTTCCTTTGTTTTTGCTAAATTTTGGCGAAATGCCCCCAAACCCCCTAATTCTGTTTAAGATGTCCCCTTTAAACCGGTGTGGGGGGCCCCAATCCCAAAAACGTTTATCCTGTCCCCTGCCCCAGCAAGAAATTTTAAAATTTTAGGGAAAGTTTTTGTACGTTTTCCCACTCCAAAACGAAAACACGCTTTTCAGTGGGAATCGGCGGGAAAAGTGTCCCCCCCAAATCCAAAGACAGCCAGGCATAAACCGAGCTAGCAAAACAAAACCCCGAAAACCCAAATACCACCATGGCGAATACCCCAAATCTGAGCGGAAGGAAAAAACCCAAAATGAAAATAAATCACGGCAGCCAATCCGGTTTCCCCCAAATTTCCCTAAAGCCCGGGCCTTGGCCGATGGCAAAAAAGGCCCAGATCAAATCCCTTCCCTGGAAAAGAAAAAAAAACCCCCCAATCCAGGCTTCCTCAACGGGGGCGAACAGGAATCAAAACCAACGCACAAAAAGGGGTGGATGGAGCCCGCCCCGGAGCTGCCGGGGATAACATCCCCAGGCTTGGGGAAAATTTAATCCAACAGTGGGTGATTGAAACCCTAAAAAAATTTAAAAAGGGGAAACGACGGGGAAACAAGCGCAGGCCAAAAACCCTTTTAAGATTTATTGGTTTCCGGGAAGGGCATTTCCCGGGGGGGAGGGACGATAAAACCGGGAATCCAAATTTTCCCCAGGCAGGGGGACTGGATCCCCAAAAAGGGCCCCCCTTTATAAAAAGGGTTTTCCACCGTTTGGGCCCGGCCAAATGGGGGACAGAAAAAAGGGCCCTTAAAAGGGGGTTATTGCCTTTTTCCCAAAACGGGACGACCCAAAGAGAATTTTTCTTAGAGCGTACCCCCAAAAATGCGGACCCTGAGGTGGAAAAACAAACGCATCTTGTTTTTCCGGGGACTTTCTATAGAAGCAGCAAAAGTGGCGTTTCACCCGGGTTTTGGCCGGGCATTCCCTGAGTCGGGAAACAGATTAGTGCTATCCCGGCAAAGTTGAGAGTGGTGGAAAAGGGAGGGCCCCCAAATATAAACGACAGAGGTTTCCCAGGAGGGGTTTCCCTTCCCCAATTGCCCCTGGTAAAGGGGTGCGGCGTTGGGGTGGTTGAGGGAAAAATGTTATGTTTTTAAAGTGTTGTTTGGGCCCTATAATAATGTTCGGGCGAAGGATGTATTTTATTGGTTCTCTCTTCCTCCCCCCCCTTTTTTCCCCTGTTCCCCTTTCCTCCCCCCCCCCAACGAACCCTTTTTTTTCCAAATTTTTTGGGCGGGGTTAAAAGGGGAAAATGTTCCAATATTTTTTGGTTTGTGCTATTTAACTTCAGTTAATAAAGGGGGGGACGCCCCCCCCCCTTCTCTTTTGGGCATTGGCCCCCAAAAAAGGTTTTTGGGAATCTTTGTTGCGCGGGTTAAGCGTAGTTTGTTTAAACTTGGGTAAAAAAGGGCCCAAAATGTTTTTAAAATTTGGGTTTTTGGTATTGTGAAATGTATGTTCTTGTTGGTGGGTGTGCTTCCTCTCTCAAACTTTGTAAAAGGATATTTGGGTTGGTGGGGGAAAGGTGGGCTTTTTAAAATGTGTGGGTTACCCCCACGGGGGAGTGGTGAGATGGGGAAGGCTGGGTGGGACCCCTTTCCTGGGTTCTTCAATTTGTGGTTTACTGCTTTTCCCAGCCTCGCGGTGGGGACAGGAGGGTTTACCCGAGGGCGGCCCGGAGGGGGAACGGGGTTTTGTGGTCCCATTTAAAACGTTAGGGCCCGGGAATGTGGCATTTAAAATCCAAAAAAGCGTAAAAGGTCAGGGCCCCATAGAAACGATCAAAAGAGAGTTTCTTTTTCCAAAAAAAACAGGGGAGGGATAGGTTCTCCGATTAGAGTTAATGGCTGGAAACCAAAGTGGAAAATTTATATAAAAGTTAGGGGGGTGGCATAAAATTTGGGAAAGGGGAACGCCCTTAAGGGATAAATTTTGGCCTTGGCCTGAGGGTTTTAGATTTCTTTTAATGAGGTCCTTTGGAATGCCTTTAAACACACTATGCAATTTTTATCCCCATGTGGGGGGGCCCAGGGGGTTTTTAAAACCCCTTGCGGATTTTATTAAAAAAACAAAAAAACAATTTAAAAAAAAATTACTGAGGGGGGTTTTTTAACACAGTCCTCGCCCCTAGTTTGGACAACCCCAAAAACTTGCGGGGAAGACCCCTTTTGGGGTTTCTTTTAGGGTAGGGTTTGGTTTCAGTAAAGGAAGGTTTGTTTAATGGAACGGGGGAACCACCCCCCCACCCCATTTCCCTTTCAAACCCCCTGCCATGCGTCGTTTTTGCAATAGACAGGGCCCCTTTTGTTTTGTTAAAACTTAAACACTTTAAAGCCCACAGCGCCATAGGGATTGTGGTCTAGATAATGCCCCCAATTTCCCCTTTCCCCTAGGGACCCGTTTCAAATGTGGGGGAACCCGGGCCCGGGAAAGGATTAGGTATCTTCTTCAGTTGAGGGTTTTTGGGGACTTTCTCGGATTTTTGGGGTGCGTTCCTGAAAGATTAAGCGACCCCAAAGGAAACCCCGCTTTTGGGGGACGCAAAAAGCTGTTTTGGCGGGTTAATAATTTTTATGTCAGTTTGAAGAAAGGGACAGCAGCAAAATTTTCGGGAATGCACTTGCGGGCCCCCAACCCCGGGAACCCGGGTTTTTGTAAAAGGGTTTGAAAATCAACAGCCTTTAGGGAAGCGGCAGCCCTTTTTGAATGCCCCTCAGGGGGAAGCTGGGTCCAAATGCCCCGCAGCAAAAACCAGTACTATAGTTGGGGGGCCCAGGAGGGGAAACTTTTAGCAAAAAACCCCCCAATGGCGGGGAGGCCACCTAGCGGCAAAAAATTTTTCCCCCTCCTAGGGTCCATCTTGGGATATAGGGATATGAGAGGGGTTAAATTTTTTTGGGACACTTTAGGTGTTTCCCCAAGTGTTTTAAAAGGGGGAACCCCTTTTTTTAGACCCCTTGTAAATTGAAAAAAGTGCTGACAAACCAGGGGTTTCTTGGGGCCCGAGATCCAGGGAGGGGGTTTGCGGGGGAGAGGGTAAAGGGGGGGCCCGAAGGGAAAGGTTTTCGGGGCCCGGGAGGTTTTTCGGCAAAATTTTTTTATAAATATTACAGAGGAATACCCCCTTTTTAGCAAATTTTTTATACTGGTATCTAAAACTCAATTATAAAAGTGATGTTTTTCATGATTCACGCATATTTTTTTAAAAAACCCCGGAAAGGCCCTTTCCCTTTGTGATTTTTTAAATAGATATTTCTTTTTAAAAATCGGGGACTTAAGTTTTTTGAAAAGGGATGTGGTCCAGGAAATGCAGGTTTTCGGGCCAAACAAAATTTCATCCCTCGCGAAGGATTAATGGGAAAAAAGGCATTTAAAGAAAAAATTTTCGGGCGGCATCAAGCTTGGGGCAGGCGGGGGGAGGAGAACCCGGGGGCCCATGTTCTGGTTTTTGGGGAGCGGGAGAAAGCTTTCGAAAAGGTTTTTGGTTTCCCTGGATGAAACCTTTTGGCCGTGGGTTTTGGGGGGTTCTTCCCCAGCTTTAGCCCCAAAGGGCACCCCCAATTTTAAAACGTCCCCTCTTATCAAAAAACCATATCCCCTTTATTGCCTTTTTAAGGGGGGCCAAACAGGGGGGGTCCCCCCTACCAAAACTTTAAAAATTGTCTTTTGATACTCCTTTCCCCAATCAGTCCCCGCTTTACGCGGGTTTACCCTTTGGCCCCCTAGGGAAAACTCAGGGTCAAGCGTATTTTGACGACCTCCCTTTGAGGGTTTTAGGAACCCAAACAAAAAATTTCCCCCTTTTTTGGGATATAAAGGCAGTGGGGTTTTTTTAACGGGTTTAAACACGAAAATGTAGATAAAAGGGAGGGAATGCTTTTAAAAGGGAGGTGACCCATTTGGTCAAGGAAACCCCGTTTCCGTTGAAATTTTTCCCTTGGGAAATTTTAGGGAAGGGTTTTACCAAAACCCCAAATTTTTTGAACTTTTTAAACTTTTGTAAAATATGTTGCAAAGTTTTTACAAAATTTTAAAGGGTGGGTGATTTCCGCTTCCTTTTTGGGGGGGTTTTGAAATTTTAATCAAAAGGGTGGAATTCCAGACTTTTAACCCTTTTTAAATGCGTTTTGTTTTCCTGCGACGAAAATAGAAACCCTAATCAATGCACAAAAAAGGAAATTTATGGGGCAACAAAAATTTCCCGAATGCTCTTAATACAAGGTTGGTTTTTCAGGGTTTGGTTTGGGGGAAATTTCCCCATGTTTTTTTACAATTTGGGGCCCTGGGCCCGTTTCCCTTGAATGGGCTAGGGGTAAACAGCGTTTTACGGTTTAGCCCTAAAACCAGATAGGGGGGGCCCGAACATTCACTCAAAATTTGTTCTTTAAACCTAGGGAAAATTTTCCCGGGGGAAAAGACGAACAGTTTGCTAAAAGCGGGGGGGGGGAGGGCCCGTCCCAAAATTTTGGAATTTAAAAAACGGGAATTGGGTATTTTCCCCGAATTATCTTTAAGAGTAATCAAAAATTTCCCCGGAGGGTAAACCACAGCAAAACCTTTCAAGAGGGGGCCCGGGTTGGGGCTCCCTTCAGAAAAAAAACCTTTTCCCTGCCCCCGCAAAAAAAATGACACTTTTTCTGAGTTGGGGGCCCTTTATGCGCACCCCCGATTCCTTTTTTTAAAAATTTTTTGCAAGCGTAGCATGAATCGGGGGTAAAGCGACCCCTAAAACCCTGCAGGGGGGGCCGGGGGCCCTTTTTGTTCTTTAAAATTCTTTAACCCTTCCACAAGGAGAGCCAGCTTTCTCCTAAACTACAAATCCCTTTTGGGGGGATCTGAGTATGACAAAACAAATTCGGTCTGGTAAGTGGCAGGGGGCCGAGATGGGGTTTTTTCCACATCTTTTGATCTGGGGGGCTTTTGCTGACGAACATAAATTTTTTCAGGCTAGAAAATTTTGGGGGATGTTTTGAGGGCCACAAAACCCCCTATCTCAAACTGTGGGGGAAGTATGGGAGGGATCCCCAACGAAGTGTTTTAGAATGGGGCCCCCCACGGGGGAAACTTTACCTTTGTTTGGGGAAAATTTCCCCTTTAATTCGGGAAATTCTGGGGCCCAAAGTTAACGGAAAAAATGGACCAGTTTTTGAATTTGAAAATTTTGTTAAACCTGTTTGGGAAATTGTTTGGTTTAAGGGGAGGGGAAAGGTCCCCCCATTCCAAATTGTGAAAAAAGAATGGGGCCCATTTTTTGGGGGCGGGGCGGGGGGGGCCCGGGGGGAAAAAGCAATTTTGCAGGTCGGGGCTTCACCCTGAAGGCCTTTTCCTTAAGTCTTTTTCGGGAGAAATTAAAAAAACCTTTTTCTAATCCCAAAAGGGAAAAGGGTTTGGGGCCCAAATTTGCAAAAGGGAAGCAAGGAAAAAAGGTTCTTTGAGCTTTGGGAGAAATACTTTAGATACACTTTCTAAAAGATTTAAGGACGAAAAAGTTGTTTTTGCGAAAACCCCCCCTTTTTGGTCCCAGGGAAAGAAGTTGGCGGAAATGATGTTTCATTTTACAAGGGAAGCGTTTCGACCCCCTTTAAAATGAGGTATACCCGGCTTTTTTAAAATAAACAGACCCCCGGGAGGATATTGAGGGGGGGACGCGGGGGACTAAGCGGGCCCTGGTCATGGGGGAAATCGTCCCCTTTAGTCTTTTCCGGCGGGGGGGGGGGGAAGTCCCCGGGTTTAGCTCACTGGGGAGGGGAGTGAGCGCACTCCCTTTTTAATGTTATGTTAGGTTTTAAACGGTTTATCCGCTTTTCACGGGAAATTTAAAGTTAATTTCAAAAAAATGTGTACAAGACTTGTGTTTGTTTTTTGTAAAAAAAAAAAAATGAAATGTCAAAAAAAAAAAAAAAAAAAAAAAAAAGGGAAAGCCCGGGAAGGGAATTGGAACTCCCCTAATAACTGAAAACCCAAATTTAGTGTTCAGGTGAGGGGAGGGTTTATTTTTATTTTTTTTTTTGTTTTTTTTAAGGCTGGGGGTTTTTTCAGGCCCCGGAAGGTGTTGGGGGTGCCCACGAAAGATTTTAAATTTCAAATTCCTCCCTGGTTTTTTTTTCCAGGCTGTTTTCTTCTTGAAATATAGACGAACGAAGAAAAAGTTATGAAAGATTATGATAAAAAAATAAAATTTACGAATGGGGCCTTTCTTTTTGGAGTATGGGTTTAAAACCCACGGGGGCTTTAAAGGCTGTAAATGATTCGGTATCGGGGGGAAAGTTTATTGGGGATAGGGGGAAGGAGCCTTCATGTTGGTGCCACAGGCCCACAGCCAGATTTCTTTTGGCTTGCCTCAAAAAATTCTTTTTCCCATTCCCGGGGGGGAGAAGTAGTTTTTTACGGGGTTTGCCCTTCCAAAAACCTTTAGGAAGAACCCAAGTCAATGTAGGTTGGTTTTTACGGGGGGAAAACAGGGAAAAGGGCTTTTTGATTGGTTTCCCTTAACAAATATCTCCTAAAAGGGGCCTCATTAACCATGGGCCGGGGCGGGGGGGGGGCCCAGGGTTCACGGGGGGCAAAGAGTTATTGGGGGATAAAGATTCAAAAACCAAACGATTTTTCCCTTTTAGCTAAAATTCCCTAAAGGGGGCCAATCTTGGGTGAGGTTTTTTCCCCATGATGCTGATCGTAATGAGGAAAAAGTTTTGCTAAAAGGCAAAAAACCATAGGGAGTGAGAGTTCAAGCGGTTCCCCATTGGGTTTCAGCAAGATAAAAAAAAAGGGGTTTCCGAAACCCCAAGTTTGGATGGTGAAATGTTTTTCTTAAAAAGATCGGGGTTTTTCGGGTTCTTTAAAAACCGGGGAACATTGATAGGAACAAATTTAAGTTTTTCCCCCTTCAGGCCCGGTTTTTTGGCTGAAGGGGGAATTTGTGAACCAAGGGAAAGGAAAGGGGAACCAAAAGGTTTAACTCGTTTAAATTAAAACCCTTTAATTTTGGGAAAGGGTTTCCAAAAGGTTTTGGTCAATGTAACCCAAGGGGTCCTTTCCCCCTCAGAGAGAGCTCTGCAAAGGGATTTCGGGTTTCAGAGGCTCCTTTTTTGAAAAAACGGGGTTTGGAAACAGTGTAAAAAACAATTTAGAAACGTTATCAGTTGTGGTGATGGGGACGGAAAAATTTGGCGCTCAGATTCCCCAACACTAAAAGGAAAAAAAAAAATTTGCATCCCCCGGGAATGAAAACGGCACCCCTCCCAAGGTCAATAATTCTTTGTAGTTGGTGGGGGCCCTTTCAGGTAAACAAAAAGGGGGCCCATGGAACTGTAGAGAAAAAGGGAAACATTAAAAAAGGGTGGCTTCAATCTAAGACGAAAGGGAAAGGGGGATTTAAAAAGTAAATTTATAGATTTTAAATTTAACGTTAAAAAGGGGGGAATGTGAGAAATAAAAAAAATTTTAAACTCCCCTTTTTTAAAATTTTCCCAACTGCCAGGTTTTTAGGGCTTTTCCCCCACGAAAGGGTTTTCGGTTTTTTTTCACCCGGTTTTTGCGGTTTTTCAGACCGCCTAAAAAACGGCAAATTAGACAATGGTGCTCTATGGAAAAGAACCGTGCAGCAGTCCCGCTTTATGGGAGAAAAAAACCGTCCCCCCGCGGTCCCGGGGGGGCAAAAATTGGGGCAAAATTTCCAAACCACAAGCCAAAAAACCCGGGGGAATCTTGCTACCAATGTGAAGGGGGAGGGCTTTTCTTGCTATTGGGAAGAAAAGCCGTTCCCCCCCCCGGCCCTTGGGGGGTCCGCAAAACAGGACAAAAACCAGCCGGGGAAAACCGGTGGGATTTGTTTTGGGAAGTGGAAAAGCCAACCCCTTAAAATTTCCCCCGAATTTATGTCAAAATACAAAAAAGGGGGAAAACCCCGATCTTCAATGGCCCCTTTTTTTTTTTATTTTACGAGTTTAGTGTGTAAAAGGAGGTTTTTTAAAATTTTTTTACCCTCAGTTTTTAAGTAAAAATCTTTAGATTCCCCCGTAAAAGGGAATTTTTGAATTTTTTTTTTTGCACACCATTAAAATTATTGTAAAAACTCTAAAATAAGCTCCTATTTTACAAGATATAAAAATACTTTAATTTTGCCCCTAGGGACAAGAAAATAATAAATAAATTGGGGCCCCATTTACCCGGAAATTAAATACATAAATTTTTATGTACCAAAAAAACAAATACTATAAAAAAATGCCCCCATGTTAAGAATTTAGCTACTATAATATGTCCCCTTTTGTTAAAAAAAATTAAAAAAACCCTTTTTTTTAATAATTTTTGGGGGACCCCCCCCTTTCAAGATTTTTAAATCTATTTTTTATTCCTTTTGTTTCAAGAATAAAAAATATTTTTTAATATGCTATGTTTCAAAATATAAATTTCTTTTTAGTAGTTTCCTTTTACAAGGAAAATTTACTTTCTATAAATATGCCCCTATGTACAAGATAAAATCTACTATAAAAGTGGGGTTTTTCCAAAGTACAAGAAATATAACCCAAATACAATAAATTTCCCCTATGTAAAAAAATATAACTACAAAATAGCCCCTATGAAAAAAAGAAAAATAGTATAATTACCCTCTATGACAAAAAATTTAAAATACTATAATATGTCCTTAGTACAAGAATAAACTATAAATAGCCCCTTGTAAAAGAATATAATTTCTAAAAATACTGCCCCTTGTACAAAAATATAATATTTAGTTGCTCTATGTACAGTTATATCTACTATAATACGTCCCCTATGTAAAAGAATTAAAACTAGTATAATACTGCCCCTTGTACAAGATTAAAAACTACTTAATACTGCCCCTTGTACAAGAATATAAACTTTTTAATACTGCCCCTAGTAAAAAATTTAAAAATATAAAAATATGCCTTGTCAAAAAATTTAGCTATATAATACTGCACTATGACAGAATATACTCTATGTATGTCCTATGAAACAAGAATAAAATTACTAAAAAACCACAAGACAAGAATTTTTAATAATAGTATGCTCCTTGTACAAGAATTAATATTTATTATGCCCTATGAAACAAAAAATATAATATTTAAATAGCCCCCTATGTCAAGAATATAACTTAAGTATGTCCTATGTAAAAGTTATATTATAAAATTTGCCCCCTTGTACAAAATAAAATATATTTTACTGCCCCCTATGTACAAGAATAAAAACTACTAAAAATATGCCCCTATGTAAAAGTCTCAGGGTTTAAAGCATGCACAGGTTTTGTCCCAGCCCGGGTCTCCCCAGGTCGGGTTTGTGTTGGCGGTTGAGGGGGTTTAAAATTGGCGGCGGGTACAGTGATGGTGCCAATGCTTTTTCATGCCGTATGCACTTTTTTTTCGTGATACAGTAATACCATAGCTGAATTTATTTGAAAATTTTTTCCCAATTTAAAACCCCACAGAAAATAAAACCCAAAAAATCTTTAGTAAGATTGATGTTTACACCCCCCAAAAAAACCGACCTTTGTATTCCCTCCGCTGTTTTCTGACAAAACCGGTTTGATTTTGACAGGTTTCTCCCACCCCCCTTTTGAAGGGAATTATTCCGAAAAGCAGCTCAGAATTGGCCCTTCTCGGGGATGCCTAAAGATGTGTTGAATGTTCTGGGGATGGAAATGGGGGATTTGTCATTTTGTTTCTATAAAGGGGTATGGTTGACGTGAAGGCCCCTAATTGCTTTTTTTTTTTAGGTCAAAATGTTTTTAAACCCTCTAGAGTGGGGGAAAACCGCTGGAGGACATCCCCCTGTGGCCCTGGTGAGGCATGATGGTTTTCCCCAAGGCGTCTTAAACCCCTGGGATTTCTTGAAGGGGAGGAGAAGACAAGTTGATGTAAACTTTTAATAGTTGCAATATTAAGGTTGACTAATAATATAATTTTTATTTATATAGCCCAACTATTCCGCAGCCTTTTAAATTAAGGCTCTGTCTGCACTGCACAGAAAAAGGTTTTTTTTCCGTTTTT
>JAODAL010049389.1:0-28223 GCA_025379985.1 Phyllomedusa bahiana | reverse complement strand
GCCTGTACTTCCCAAAAGTCTAATATGATTTATTTTGCTTTATTTATGTGGTTGTTGTTTTAAGATACCTCTTATACAATTTGATTATTGCGTTTGCAAATGTAGCAAAGATAAACTTGACGAATTAAGCTCTATAATTTCAAGGCCAAAATAAAAAATCTTAACTTGTTCAATGGTTTCCAACACGTTTTATTGTGATCTAAGAACAAATCACACAGAAAGCAATGATCTCACCATCAAGTATCTGTAGATCAATGTTTGTAAAACTTGTAGAGCGACAAAGTAATTTGAATCCCACCCCAGCAAAGGACACAAACATATAGATGTGATATGCTTTAGTTTATTACACTTCTCTTACAGAACAGTGAGGAGAAAGCAATATCAAGACATTAAAGACAAGATCCCGTTAACAACAGGGATCCAAATATATTTGAAACAAATAACCTGTAACCTTTACCCTAAAATAATTCAGGTATCTTAAAAGGGTTTTGCCACGAAGTAAAATTGATGTGGGACGTTTGAAAATTAAATAATAAACATTTTCACGATTCATCATTATTAAAAATTCTGCACTGTTTTTGTTTTAGCTGCTCCCTTAGTGATCCATTGTTTACAGCTCGTCTCCAGGGGATACGACCAGGGCTGTGAGCTCCTCAGTCATGGTCGCACATGCTCATACATCGCCTCTCTTCTCAGGTAGCTACTGAGTGTTCAACCGTGCTGTCATTTACCAAACAGAAATAGAATCGTCTCACCTCTTTTTGCGCCAAAGTCAAACAGACTCGGTATGGAGTAATACCTCCGGGTTACTGCCCTGGCTGCTTTTACTCTGCCTTTGGACTAGTTAGTAATAATTTAAAGAGAGCAAATAAAAAAAAGAAACCTCAATCAGATCTGTGCATTGATAAAGAGAAAAAACAATCCACAGGTTAAGTTCCTGTAGGGATTTGAACCAAGGATAGCAAAAATGTTACCTCTAAGCTACAGTGTAGCAATTTACAATTCTATACATAAACAGACCTTTCTTTGACTAGAGAGAGGAAAGGCCTGGTGATGTTGTCCTGCTGAGTCACATGATATGCAGTTCAAACAAATCACACACGCCCCCTTCTGAATACACAGAGCTGAAGAGCTGGATGCAGAAGGTATGAAATAAGATCGTGGCAAAACCCCTTTAACTGTCAGTTTGGATACATGATGCAAACTTTTGTACTGAAGACTAAACAATTGTTATTTTAGACACCTATATAGTGTACTAGACCTAAACTAAGCAAACTAACAGGATTCTCTATATAAATCATCTAGGTAAGTAAGATCATAGAAGATCCAGTTATGATTATTGTTTCCTGCTTCAAAGTTCTACATATAAACTCATAGCATGCAGACTTATCTCGTAATTCTCTACTCAGAGCACTTCTTCTGAGCTGCAACATATATAACACCTGTATAGTCAGCAAGGTCGGTCTTTGCCGTTCTTTTCTGAACCTTACAGTATTCAATAACCATGTCTTCCCCAGTCAGAGCCTTCTTGACAAAATCCTAAGTGAATGAGAAAACATGGAGCTTGTCTTTCCCAACTGTGTAAAATGTTGTCTCTAAAGTCCCAATTAATATAAGGTATCCTCCAGGTTTCAGCAACTTTAAGAACTTCCTAAGATTTTTTATGTACTCTTTTTCATCTTTGCTGATCATACCTGGGAGCGAAGCACTGATGATACAATCTGCTAGTGGCAAGTTTATTGGATCTGTCATATTTTGTTTCTCAAGGTCACATTTGATGACATGCTGAGCTGCTGATCTCACTTTTACTTCTTTGTTCTGTGACGGGTCACTGAAAGAAATAAGAACCATGAATAAAGTTATTGACTTACAGTCAAGGTGAAGAGAATGGCCTGAGGGCTCAATGGTTAGCATTGGTTGGTAGGTGTCCACTACTGGGGGAAAGACTTGGATGTAACCAAGACTGAGTTGCTAGGTTTTAAGCTTACCCTTTCAATAATACCCATTAATCTCAATTATCATTGATGCGCATTGGTCAAATTGGAGTAAAAGCAGATCTGAAATTGATCTTTAAAACAACAGATTACACTAGTGTCTATGCAAATTACAAATGGAAGTATAGGCTAACTTGTTTTGTCTCTTAGATTCTGCATTTGGAGAAGTTTCTGCCTCCATCTTAGCTGTGCACTCCTCCCACCTGGCTGCATAAGATACTTACAATCAGGGCTGTGGAGTCAGGTCAGAGTCGTGGAGTCAGAGTCGGTGCCTATTTTGCAGGAGTCAGAGTCGAGTTACAATATGGGCCGGGGAGGAAACACCCCAAGAAATCTGGACATGTTTTGGGATCAGCGACGGACTCGGAGTCAATATCACCAGTGATTAAAATGTCCGCTAAAATAATCACCACTGATCAATCGAGTGTTTTGTCTAAAGGTTTGAGCTTTTGTCCCACTAAGGACTTTCAAGTGTTCGACACGCTCCTTGATGTTAACCGATTTGCAAGACAAGTAACTCTAGTCAATCATTTTCTTATTACAGATGTTGCCCATAATGATAATAGTGTGGTTTCAGGATGCCCCAATATTACTATCACCACAGAGGACACCCAACAAAAAGTAACAGCTATTCCCACCTTTCGTGAGTTACGTAGTATTTCAGTCTTGAGACATCTACATCTTGAGTCATAACCGATTCAATTGAAGCACAAAATGAATTTTTCATCGGGAATCCGGACTTTTATCCCTTGAATTCTCGTCCTCCAACGTTGGACATTTTTCAAAGTAGGATAGAAGAAGAATTGACACTCTTGAAAGAAAAATGCATTAAAAATCGCCCTCTCCAGCATATAAAAAATGTAACGCCTCAAGAGCAGTCTGCTTTGAAAGAGTTAAAGGATTTCCCTGACTTAATAATACGTAAATCAGACAAGGGAGGTGCGATTGTTTTGCTTGATGCGGGACTTTATAAATTATGCAATCTAAAAGTGTTATATGATTCTAACACATATGCAGCCTAAGTAATAATCCTACTTCAATTTATACACTTGAATTAAAAACCTTACTTGACCAAGCAGTTTCCACAGGTGTTCTAACACTGTCTTTAGCTGAAAAAATGCTTCCTACTGACCCAATAATTCCCATCTATCATGCACTCCACAAAATTCACACAGGGATCCCCCCCCCTTTCGACCCATCGTCTCAGGGATTGGTTCGCTGAACGAAGAACTGGGACGATGGGTCGATGTTCAGCTACAACCATTGGTTATAAACATCCCTGGGTATCTGAGAGACACTAAACAGCTTATTTGCGTCATTGAGCATTTACCGTGGCCAGATAATGCAGTTTGGGTTACGTGTGATGTGGTGAACCTTTATTCTTCCATCTCCCATGATCAAGGAGTATTAGCTTTAGAATCCTTTTTACAAAAACATAGTAGTTTTCCATCGGCCAAACAAAGGTTCATCTTGTCAGCAGTGGAGTATTTACTTAGCCATAATTTTTTTATGTTTGTCAACCAGTTTTTTCTGCAGAAATGCGGCGCTTCTATGGGAGCTAGATTCTCCCCAGCGCTTGCAGGAATATATATGGCTTTTTTTGAAGAAATATATCTGTACAGTGAAAATAATCCATTTTGTGAACACATTTATTGGTTTTGCAAATATATAGATGACTGCCTGTTCATATGGAAAGGTCCCACCGGTATGATAGGGGATTTTGTAAATTATCCCAATAGCAACACCAAAAATTTAAAATTTACCTTTACATGGAACGATTCACATATTGATTTTCTGGATGTAACCCTATCTGCACCGGTAGGGGGAACACAGGTAAAAATTAGTCCTTACTGTAAACCCACAGCAAAAAATTAAATTCTTTTGGCCTCTTCTTGTCACCCCCAGGCATGTCACTAGCAATATCCCCTTGGGTGAATTACAGTATGTCGCCTCAGGCGCAATCGCAGTGATGATCAAGAATTTGAGATTCATCAAAAAATATTATGCAATAATTTAAAGCGAAGAGGTTACAAACAAAGCCATCTTAAGAAGGCCACCCAAAAAGTTAACAGCTTGGATAGGGCAATACTGGTACAGGAAAGCCGCAGGGAAAAAGTAAAAATTAAAATGATAGGTAGGAGTGTCACCTTTAGTACAAGTTATAGCCGCCAATATCCTGAGATTGTACGAATTGTCAAGAAGCACCTCCCACTGCTTTATATTAATTCTAAAATTAAACAGATACTTGAGAACAATGTGCGGTTTGTAGCGAGGAGAGCACCTAATCTGGGAGTTATGCTTTCTCCCAGTCTGTACCAGTCCAGAAAAACGGAAATTCAACCTTGGTTGGATACGAAAGTTTTTTTTAGATGCGGCCATACAGTTTGTAGTTTTGTCAACAAAACCACGGTTTTTAGTTCTGCCAGCAATGGTAAAACTTTTGAAATACAGTCACACATCAACTGCAATAGTAAATTGTAATTTACCTGATCAGCTGCCGTGTGTGCAATCTCCAATATGTTGGATGCACAACTGGCCCTTTAAAAATCAGAGTACGAATGCATCTCTCTGATGCTATTCACCCGGTATCCTTCAAATCTTCCGCAGTGTCGAGACATTTCTCTGCTGTACATGCCGGGGATGTCTCTTCACTGTCGGTTGTTGGCATTGAAACGGTGGTGCGCTCACCGAGGGGGGGCAGTTTACAAAAGAAGCTTTTCTCGAGGGAGGTGTGGTGGATATTTCAGTTATCCACCCGCGTACCCTTAGGGTTAAATACTCAACAAGATATTACGTATCACTATTGAAATTCATATATATACATATTTGCGTTTATCCTATATACACGTCATTAACAGCTATCATTTTACCATCATTATATTTGCATCTACATTGTTGCTTATTCCTTATGTTATTTGTTTTTATGTATCATTTCATTTTCATGGCTGTTTTTCATGTAAAGGGAGGGCGGTACCGGTGGTGTGCTATTTAAGTCACATCCTTTTCCGCCTCCAACATGCACAATGGAAACAAGAATAAGGGAATAGCTCCCGAAACGCGTCGGCTGTTTGTGCCATATTCTAGCTGCTACTTACATGTTTTTCTAAGCCACATTCCATCCAAGCACTTTATCCTGAGCATATTTCATGTTTTAAAGAATTTAAATAAATCATCGGATTTTACCTTTTTCATCTCATCGTGCTGAATTTCTACCACCTCCTCGTTGTGAAGCTGGTTTGCACTCTTGTGTATCTGCTTGTTGCTGGTTTTTTGGGAGTTGTCCACCCAATTACCGTGGCTCCATCGAGGCCCCAGGATCCCCAGGTGAGCTGGTTCCTCCCTTCTTCTGTTTGCCACAATATGGACCAACTCCCAAAATATACAGTTAGTTCAATGCAGTGCCAAGAGCAAGAGGAATTTTGTCTTGCCAGTGCTACTGCTTCCATATCTTCAGCCTCATCAGATGAGGAGTGTAATTGATGACATGGAGCAGGCAAAGCGTTGCCGCAGGGGAAAAGATTCCACTTCCACAGCAAACAGATTTACCATATTTCAGCAAAATTTTTCATTTGCTTTCAAAGAAGTAGAAGAGTTCAATGATTCATCAGAACTGACTGTGCATGAGGCAATTCCTTTATACCCTAAAATTGTTAGAGATTTTGCCCCTGTGGTCACCACCCCAATCCAAGTAAATGTAGAGAGACCGTTCTCTAGCCTGGAAATAAGGAGATCAGATTTGAGGTCATCTATGAAGGAAGATCTGATGAATTTTTAAAGTTTTTTGTGTTCTAAAGTTGTATCCAATATATATATATATATATTATACAAACAAAAGGATAACAATGTTTTGAACTTGTGACTTTCTTATTTCATCATCCACTACAGCTTTCAACGTGAGACTCCCATCATTTTATAGACAACCATCTTGGCTCTCATACATAACTTTGACCTGCAACTATTTAGCATATGCTTAGTTCTGCAGATTCTTGTTATGTAACGGTTTTGCTCCTGGTGGGGCAATCTTTTCTTCTTGTTACTACAAATTACACCCTGTTCTCACATTTCCTAATAGCTCAGTGTGTTATTAGGCTGATTCCCAAGGGAAAGTTCACTGGTTCGTGCAGCCATGAAGAAGATTTCAAAAGAAAAGAGAAAACGCATCATCCAGCTCATCGATAGTGCTCTCTTGGCAAAGAAAATTGGCAAACTGCATCATGTGAGGCCCCGACAGCTGGAAGAATATGACATGAAGTCCGTCCATTCATTCCAAAGTGAAGAAGTGGACGTCCAGGCAAAATATCAGAGTCAACAAGTCGCTCATCACAAGGTCTATCAGTTCAAACACGACAGACTCGGCAGTCAAAACTAAACTGGTCCCTAAAAATATCTGTGTTGCAAATTTTCCTTAAAATGTGAAAAATTGCTTCGAAATTTCTCAGCCCCCCAATGTCGCAAAAAAAAAGACATTTAAAAAATGATGCCAACGTACAGCAGACACATGGGAGGTGCTAGTTATAAACTTTTTTGTAAGATATAACTATCTGTCTTACACATAGAAATGTTTGATCTTTGAAAATGACAAATATTTCCAAATGTTTACAACATTTTGATATTTTTCACAAATTAATAAGGATTGCAAGGACAAACATTTAGGGCGACATGTATGAAAGGGCTTTACGCCTGTTTTCTGGTGTATCCTGCACCTCACCGGCCCGAATCCCCTGTCGGACGCAGGGATGCGATGTTAGGCGCAGCATTCGCCACTTTCGGCTGTGCCTCACATGAAGGGGCGGGCAATGGGCGCAGGGTAGGCATTCTGGGGCGGGACGCGGCGCGCTCGAAAACTCCGAGGCATGTACGATCGCTAGTCGGCAAAGTGCGGAGCGATGTAGCGCTCATCAGCTCCGACAAGCAGACCTAGTTGATTCTGGTCTAAATACTCCAGCGGAGGCGAAGTGAACCAAGAACGGAACATGAGAGGAAACATAGAAGATCGCAAAAGAAATCTCGGCGCTCAGACATAAAAATGATTTTATTAAATTAATATTTTTTTTTTCGCTACCCCCATATTATTGATCATTTTATACACACATCGGGACAACTTTGGGAGTCTTATCATTTGATTTCGGCCCTGTACAGTTTTATTCCAGATTGCATTAAAAAACCCATAAGAGCGTCGCTCGCTCTCCCATTGGTCCAAATAACCGCGCCTCTTTTAACTTAGCCAATCACAAACAGAGCTCGCTCTGCATTTCTTTTCCCCATAGAACTCTATGAAAAGTAGCTCGCCTCTAATTTGGCCGGATAGCCAAGCCCCTCTAGTCAACCAACAGTCTTTTTCTGCATTTTTCCGTATTTTTGAAATGTCCCCTTTGAAAATTTATTGGTCAAAAATTTAAAACCTAGTTTAATGGGGGCCCCGTCGTCCTTTTTATTGGTCAATACTCCCCCATAGGTTAGAAAGGGCCAGTTTGCTCCTATTCTGATTGGCTGGTTTCTGCCGATCAAAGAGAAGAGCTTAAAGTTTAATTATGTATTCCTGGCAATTCCCCTATAAATCAATTCCTTTTGTAGCGCCCGGTCTTGGCGACAAATGCGTTGTTGGGGTTTAATGATTTTTGTTTTTAAAAAGGTTTCAGCTCTTTTTTAGAGAATATTTTTTCACTTAAAAAAAAAAGTTTTTTTTTTTTATCATACTCATGCCGCACGGCGCTGAGAGCCGCGATTTCATTGCCCGATATTCCATAGACATAATGGGACAAGTAGCTCGCGCTCTGATTGGCCGGAGATAGCCAATCCCCACTAGTTCAACCAATCAGCTCTTTTCTGCATTTTTCCTGTATTTTGAACTGTCCCGCCTTTGATTTTGATTGGTTCTAACTGCTCCATAGGTTATAATGGGACACTGTCGCTCCTATTCTGATTGGTTGGTTTATGCCGACCAATGAGAAACGCTTACAGAATTTGAATTACTGTATTTCCCGGCAATTCTCTCTATTGCAATTCCCGATGTAGCGCCGGTCTCAGCGACAAACGCGTTGTTAGTGATTTTATTAATGTATGTTTATAGAAGGTTTCAGCTCTTTTTCAGAGAATATTTTACACTTAATAAAAATGATTTTTTTAATCATACTCCATGCCGCACTGCGCTGAGAGCCGAGATTTCATTGCGCCGATCTGTCCATAGACTACAATGGGACAAGTAGCTCACGCTCTGATTGGCCGAGATAGCCAAGCCCCCGCTAGCTCAAACAATCAGCTCTTTTCTGCATTTTTACTGTATTTTGAACTGTCCCGCCTTTAATTTTGATCGGTCAATTCTACTCCATAGGTTTTAATGGGTCTCTGTCGCTCCTATTCTGATTGGCCGAGATAGCCAAGCTCCCGCTAGCTCAACCAATCAGCTCTTTTCTGCATTTTTACTGTATTTTGAACTGTCCCGCCTTTGATTTTGATTGGTCAATTCTTCTCCATAGGTTTTAATGGGTCTCTGTCGCTCCTATTCTGATTGGCTGAGCTAGCCAAGCCCCCGCTAGCTCAACCAATCAGCTCTTTTCTGCATTTTTACTGTATTTTGAACTGTCCCGCTTTCTATTTTGATTGGTCAATTCTTCTCCATAGGTTTTAATGGTTCACTGTCACTCCTATTCTGATTTACTGGTTTATGCCGACCAATGAGAAGCGCTTACAGAATTTGAATTACTGTATTTCCTGGCAATTTTCAATATCCAAATTCCCGAGGTAGCGCCGTTCTTGATTTTTGGAAAGTGATTTTATTTATGTATTTTTTTAGTAGGTTTGAGCTCTTTTTCAGAGAATGTTTTACGCCTTTATAAAGGCGATTTTTTTATTCATACTCCATGCCGCACGGACATCTTTAATGATTTCTCGCTGTTTTCCAGCCTGTCTCGAATCGGAATACATGTTCGGCGCAGTCCCGCACTGCGCCTAAGTCCCGCACTGCGCCCCACACACTGGCGAGGCGCGGCGGACTTTACACCGCATGTATGATCGCACTACCTCAGGCGGTGAATCATAGGCGCAGGGCCGCACTGCGCCTAAGTCCCCACACTGCGCCCCACACACTAGCGAGGCGCGGCGGACTTTACATGGCATGGATGATCTCACTACTTCGGGGGGCGAATCTTAGGCCCCGGGCCGCACTGTGCCTAAGTCCCGCACTGCGCCATACACACTGGCGAGGCGCGGCGGACTTTACAGCGCACCTCGACCCCGACATACATGAAGCGCAAAGTTCGCCGGAAAACTAGAGGAAACATGCGCTCCGACGCGGCGAGAATCATACATGTCACCCTTAGTATTAACAAAGCACAATATGTCATGAGAAAATAATCTCTGAATCACATGGATAAGTAAAAGTATCAAAAACTTATTCCCACATAAAGTGACAAATGTCAGATTTCAAAAATGGGTCTCTGTATTTTGGTGCAAAACTGGCTGTGTCCTTCAGGGGATAAAATGTATACGTTATAATATTATGCATCTACCACACACATTTATATAATACCACACATACCACAATATATATTCAGCCATATATAGAATATAATTACTGACCTCTCGATACATTATATAATACTAATACGTATATATACTATATACGTAATAAATATTAATAATATTAGTATACGGTATAAATTATTCGATTAAACAACTATACGCTTATATACAGCTTAATACTAATAGGTATATACTATATATATAAGTTGAATTTCCAACTGATAACAATATTTATGTGGCGCTACTCACTGAGAGTCACCACATTCTGGGCTGTACTTGTAACTTTCACAGAACAGGATGGATAGCTATACCAATTTTTTTTAATTTTTTATTTTTTTTATTTTCTTTAAATGTTTTTTTTTGTTTTCAGATAGACAGGAATCAAAGCTTATTACCAAAATAAAGTACAATCTGTCTTGAAAGACCAGTTTCAGAATCACTTGGATAAGTTGAAAGCATTCCAAAATTAATACCTAATAAAGTTATACATGAAAATAAAAACTGGCTGCATCCTTAAAGGGGTTTCGCCAAGACGGACGTTCCTTACCTCCCATGATGTGGCTGGCCCCTTGGGTCCCGAGATCGGGGCGTTCTTTACTTTTGTAATTCCAAAAAACCCGCTCTCTAGACGGCACTTGGTGACGTCACCACTAGTGATGAGCGATTATGTTGACTATCGTCATCGTTTTGATAGTCGATATTGGCTAGTTATCTAGAATGACGCATTATTCGAATTAGTCGATAACAATTATCGCCGATAGGACCTATTAAAAGTCTACTGGAGAGAGGACACTAACACGCTTCATTTATTACGACCTGGGGGGGGAAATTTACACCCAAAGCGAGGGCTGGGAGCAAGCTGGAATTCAACATCCCACAGAAGCCGACAGTCAACATGAATACTCTACATCTTGCAACACACATTAGATTTATAAAAGACACAGAAAAAAAGTCACACACCTAATTGCACTATCCCTGTCTTGTACCATTCAGCCTGACGCCTCTTAAACCTGCGTATCACCAACATCAAAAATTATAAAAAATGCAAGAAGCAGGATGAATTGACCATCATTTTACTTCTCTGAACTGGTACATTGAAATATCCCATGTCCTGAACGGCAGCATGAGAGCCCCATAACCATGACTGAGGCACTATTACTCTGTAGTATAGGAGCTATAGTGTACGTTTGGCAGTGTCTACGTTCCTGTGCTGAGCACTATTCTCTGTTAGTATAGAGCCTAAATGTGTACAGTTCTGAGTCGGTGTCAGGCCTCCTGTGGCTGAGCAACTATTCTCTAGTAGGTATAGAGCTATGTGTACAGTTTGGCGGTGTCAGGCTTCTGTGCTGAGCTAGCAGTATTCTCTGTAGTATAGAGCTAATGTGTACAGAGTTTGGTCGGTGTTCAGGCTCCTGTGCTGAGCAGCTATTCTCCAGTAGTATACGAGCTATGTGTACAGTTTGGCGTGTCAGCTCTCTGTGCTGAGCACTATTCTCGTGTAGTATATGAGTCGTATGTGTATCAGTTTGGGCTGTGTCAGGCTCTTTCCTGTGCTGAGCACTATTTCATGCTGCATCCATATAGCTTGGTGTAGTCAGTGTGGCGGTGTCAGGTCTCTCTGTGCTGAGCACTATTCTCTTAGTATAGGAGCTATGTGTACGGTTTGGCGTGTCAGGTTCCTGTGCTGAGCACTATCTCTGGATAGTTATACGAGGGGGGTTGGGGGGGGGGGGGGGGGGGGGGGTATAAGTATGTGTACCTAGTTTTGGCGTGTGTCAGCGTTCCTGTGCTGAGTGCACGTATTCTCTGTAGGTATATGAGCTATGTGTACGGTTGCGGTGTCGACGTTCCTATGTGCTAGTCACTATCTCTGTAGTATAGCAGCTATGTGTATGCAAGTTTGGCGGTGTCATGGCTCCTTGGCTGAAGCGCGTATTCTCTGCAGTATATGAAGCTATGTGTGACAGTTTGGCGGTGTCAGCTTCTAGTGCTGAGCACTAATTCTCTTTAGTATAAGAGTGCTGATTGTTTACAGTTTGGCGTGTCAGCTTCTGTGCTAGCGACTGTTCTCTGTAGTATAGAGCTATGTGTACAGTTTGAGCGATGTCATGTTCCTGTGCTGCTTAGCACTTATTCTCTGAATGAGCGCCCATAGTTTAAAAAGTGGCTGGATAAAAGAGTCTTCAAACCACCATTTTAGTTTCACTGGACATAGACTATATTGTCCTGACTGCTCAGTATGACCCAAGGGCCGGAGTTACAGTGGGTGCGGTGAGAGCCCGCAGCTGGCGTCCGTGTCACTATTAACAGACGGGCAGAGTTATAAATGCCCTGATGACGCGCAACAAAAAATAATAACATAGAATCTAGCCGAAAACTAGTCGTGCTGAAGCATGAGTGGGAAGTGGAAGTGTTGAAACATCCACCTTCCTCAGTATCCACAGTTCAAGACATGGGTAGCGCTTGCCCCCTCTGCGCGTATGATTGCGGACCTAATTTGAGCTTCACAATTGAAATACTGTGGTTAACGTCTCCCTGTTCCACCCCAGGGTGCCCTTTTCTTGGCAAGTCTTTTTCTCATTTTTACTCCACCGTACTGGAGGAAAATATGTCTCTGTTCTTTGTTGCTCTGTCCCGTGCTCGCATAGCTCATGTCTCTGAATTAACCTTACATCTAGGGTCTAGTCTGTTTCGCTGTTTCCCTCCCCCCTTGATACAATTCAGTAGGCATATTTTTACGCCAGCTATTTGTACATGCAATTTTTTTAGTAGTATTATAGTCTATGAAAACACAGTTTTAAAATAGGATGAAGTCCAACCATGTCTGTTGTTTCGTCTTCTTTTAATTTGTACTTAAATGAGGTGTCTCAATACAGACTTGATACTAGGTTAAAGATCTATCGGCAAAAACAAGTCTTTTGCAATATGTGTCATTGAACACGTGTCCCGTAACCCTATATCGGCTGTTTCTGACAGCACCAATCACCCTTGAGGCAACCTCTTTAACAATTGTGAAGAAACAAATCGTCTGTTAGGATAAACGACATTTTTATGAATAGGACCTGTATATTGCTGCAGTTTCAAGGCAGCATGACCCCAAAAAATTATAAAAAAGACTTCTCAGGTCCACTGTTAAAAATTAGTGAGTGAGAAATGTACTTTAAAGGGCGCACATTCTCTGTTCTACAAGACCCACAACGATTATCTGCTGTATCTCACAGGCACAAGGGGGGGTGTCCACAATTAAAATTATAAAATGACTTTCTCAGCACTATTAAAAATTGTGAGCAACACGACCCAAAACATTTAGCACCATGACTACACCACGAAAAATTCAAGAAGTTATGGAAGTGAGTAAATGGAATATGGTTTGTCATGCGAAAGCCTTGGTGTCCATTTTTACATCTCCTCACAAGCAAAACCACAGCAAAAGGGAACTGTTGGGAATCTGAGTAATAAAAATGCAGGAAGAAATCGATCATTTATTAAAAATACATTTTTTCATAGAGGACATTTTCTGTTTGGAGAGAGATGTGAAGTAGGACCAGGCAACTAATCATGACCATCGGGCAATTTGGGGCCACAACATCATCAAGATCCATGCCTTGATTCTATCCTGATGAAAGTCAAACGATCCTACATTATCGTGTGGACCAGTCCGGGATGCAATTTGTCTGATATCGACCTCCTCCGGCTGTGCTGAAGGTCTCGCTCAGAATATGACGCTGCTGCTAGGACAGGACAACACCTTCTATTGGCATTGCGAGCGCAGGCTCCGGAGCATTCGATCGTCATTTTGGATACACCAAAAGTTAAGTCTATTGTCCGAACAAACATCCAAATAACATCGGTGTTGGAGTACGGTAGCAGATAGTGTCGTCGGGCACACATGATCTTAAGCTGTCTCTGTTGGTGTTGTATGTGTGGCTCCTACATTGGCATGCATTGGTGAGATTGTGGTAATAAGAGATTGGCCAGATGGTCACGTGCCATTTAAGGCTTCTGCCACGCAATGCACTCGCCGCTCGTCTGCTGGCTGCTGCTCGCCGGCTACGGCTACTTGGTCAGCTCCTACTGCTGGTCACTGTCGCTGCGTTGTTCTGCACCGTGACATTTGAGGAACGTGACAGCAGACGGCAACAGATGTCTCCAGTTGATCATCAGCACGAAGGTCTCCTATTGTCCTGCATTTTACTCTCTATATTTGGGGTGGTTGTGGGAAGGAAAGTGCTGAGATTTCATGTTTGTACGCCTGGGAGGATCCAGGAGGGTGGCCACCACGGCCAGTAACTGTTGTTCATTTTTGAAGGCCTTAAATGCAGATCATGTTGGAGGAAATGGATGCATTCCAACGCACATCATTAGAGTATGGAGGGGCTTGATTTCTCTAAGCCTGCATGGTTTCAAGGGTCACTGAGTGCTAAAAGTCATCTATCCTCATCTTCCTCCTACCCTCTCGCCTCAATCGCACCCAAACCTCTACTTCAGGCAGGATCGATCAGTTATCATCGGTGTCTTAGGAATACCATCTTCCTCCTCCTCTCCGCTTCCTCCGCGATTACAGCTTCAACACAGCGCCTGACTTGCCTCAGATAGGCACTCCCTGAGAGCTGAGGCCAGGTCACGCCTTGCAATTAGCCGCTAGACCCCAGAACCACTGCTTAATTGGAAAACCTATAAAAAGATTGTAGAAACTGTCGGCCTTGTGATTCGACGGGATAGAAAACTCTCCGTGTCCGCATCTGTGTCGATGCTCGCAGCTCCTCCTCCGTCGCTGCGGAAGCGACCATGATGTTTCAGAGTGTCCAACGATCGGTCTCCGTCCAGAAACTGAAATCACCACAAAGCTCATCGAGCTGACAAGATGTCATCATCCGCACTGACAAAACCCTCATTTGTGTGCGTCTTCAAAACTGGTCAATGGATGTGGCAGAGCTCTTTCACCTGCCTCCCTACCATCGGAGTTGGCTCAACCCCCAAGGTCGCACCGCATGACTGTCAGGTTGCCATGTGTCACTTCGTACGTGAGCGTAATGGCAATTGTCGCTGTCTAGCCCCTGAAGCCAACAACAACATCGACTGGAGTCATGTGGATGTGGTGGAATCAAAGCGTGTATGCCTTCAACGTCAAACAATGAACCGGTTTAAGCTGAGAGGCCAAGCAAGCTTGACGCGCACACACAGCCGAGGGCGTGACGAAGCAGGGTGGCGAACGGGCTTAGAAAGTGGCGAATTCAGACCTCGAGTCCTTCTTCAGCTAGGCAGAATCCAGATACCCGGGTAGCTACTTATAGAAATTTTCTGGACGACCGAGGTTCATGACATAGTGGCCCACAGGTAAGGGATGAGGGCTCCAGCCGAGCCGATCTTAAGGGGCTGGTGACCAGCAGATCTTTCGCGGCCTCTTCGCACACCATACCTTGCCTGGCACACAGGTTCTTGTCAACCGCAGCTATGCAACCACCCCCCCCCACTGCACCCCCTGAGGAGATCACCCAAGGCTCTGGGTATAATATTCTCCGTTGCGGAGCAGGCCGTCCACAGGCATCCTGACCTTGTGGTGACGGCGTCTCCAAGACAGATTAATTTCAAAACGGCTTGGTTTCTCTGGGCACAGTGATGGCGACCCAGAGGACCATTTGGAGGAAAGAACCCCTGAAAGGCACCATCCCTCCAAGTTTTGAGAGCCAGTTGCGCCAGAGCCTGAGAACCACCGTCACGCCCCAGAGACAATCCACAAACGCAGCTCACAACCAGTGAGGTAGTCACAGAGATATAGTGCGGTCCTTGGCCGTTTGCTTACCTAGTTCCATGTGCTCGGTGTGAGAGTGGACTTTTTCCTGACACAATAAAACAAAGAGATGGCATGACAACGCGCGCTTGAAATTTTAGATGACACGTGTTCCAGGCCAGGGCTAGGGGACGGGTCTTATTTTTGGTCAAAACGAAATAACGGAAAGGTCAACTATTATCCAAGCAAAAGCCTGGACAATCTGCCTGACAGTTCATCAGTTGGCTTTTTGGCTTTAGGATGAGTTTTGGGTTTGAAGTGTTTCATCATGCTCAGCCTAAGACGCTGGTAGACAGAAGGCTGTGTGCTATGCTAAGACTGGGGCCTGGGCATGTAATACGGCGTGCCTGTCGTCAAACTGGCGGGAGTAGTAAGGGTGTAGGCCTAGGGTCTCTGTGTGCTGGTGTATTCTGCGGGTGCGAACTGGAGTGATCCAGGCTGAAGGGAGGCAGATCGCCTGATTCAAGACTCTGAGCCAGACATGGGCGAGACTCTGAGGGAACGCTTGGTCGGCGGCGGAGGTGGAGACAGTAGTGTGTGACCCAGGTGGCCTTGGGTAGGCCCTGGCGTCGTCTGGGCCTTTTTTGGCCAACTGTGTGCCTGCCTATTTCAACTCGAATCTCATTCGCTGCACCTTGTGACTAGACATAGTTGGTGGTGGTTCACTACTCTATATATAAAGCCCACTTAAGGTTCTTGCCTCTACTTATGGGCCGTTTTACAGGCAAAGGCGCATATGACATGCGCTAGGTGAAATCATGCCAGGATTTGCTCCAATTGATAGAAGCCCATTGAGACTATGAGAGGTCCTGGACGTCTTTTGAATCGGAGATAAGTGAGGAGTCAGGGGGCTTGCGCGGGCTGATCCGTATGGCTAGCGGAATCATAATCAGCGGCGATTCTGCGACGCGCCTCGGTTCACCTTTATTTGGCTGGGTACCCGTAATGACACTACCCTGCATCGTCGTTCCTCCTCCCGTCCCCTGATGAAAGCCGCTTATCGGATCCAAAGCAAATGCTGCGAAAAGAAGACACATGGATGTGATGCCCGCAATGTCATCTATCTATCAACATAGGTGACGTTGGTCGTACCTGACTTCTGAGATTCTAGTCATCCAGAAGCGGCGTGGCTATGCAAGCAAGGGGCACTGCAAAGGCGCACTGCAGACGCGCCACGCCGGCCAATTTTTTGCCGATTACCTGCGCTTCCTTCTCCGTCCCGTAATTGGCTGTCAGTAACTGGGGTGGGCGTCAGAGCGATGACTACATCATCCTCTTTGATCTTTTAACATGCCTTCTGAGCCCAACCGTCATTTTGTCATCAAAGAGGTCTTCAGTAAAATGGATAATCCCACAGGTGTGTGGTAGCACGAGTTTGACATTTGGCTGCCTTCGCTTCATGTGGACCGGATGATGGATGATGCTGATCGATGACATTTGTGGCCGTCGAATGGCAGGACGAGGAAGTAAAGACTTGCTGATGCAGTTGGACATTAACCACTGAAAGACCAGATTGGTTGGTCGTACAGCTGTTCATTGACTGAGAGATTCACGAGGGTCACTGACACCATTGCGATGATCGAGAGTCAGCCGCGGCCTGACTGTCCTGCGAACCGACTAGATACCGCTGGACATGCGTGTTGTGTGCCAGCACCATGGAAGGCGAAGCATCTTCTCTGGTAGCCCATCTTTCTACTCCATGTGCTACCCGCCTCTCTTTGACTCGCTAGGTACGCACCATGAATTCGCAATCTCCATGTTAAGAAATATATAAAAATTTGAAGAAGGTAATGTGAATAAGTCGTTTTGGAAGTCTAATATAAACAGAACGCAAATCACAGCTATTCTCCAACATCCCTCTAATCAAAACAAAATTGCTAGGATTCAATTTAACTGCCGAATTGGAGGTGTCTATCAAACAAATCAATGACTTGGGCATAAAGTGCAAAAAACACGTATCTGTATATGTTTGTTTCTGGTATAACACAAGAATCTCCACGATACTTCCAATTGTTTTGGTACCTTCATTCGACGCCTGTGGTGGACTAATAAAATTGCGTATACAGATGATTAAGGGTGCAACCGCTATCTGAATGTAACAAAACAGCTGCATAGCGCCGAAAGTCAAATAAAACTATGTATCCGTGTTATAGATTCGGATGATATCAAGTGTATTTTTGGCACCTTTCAGTCAATTCACCATGTGGGGTGGACTATCAAAATCGTGCATGTATTAAGATATCAAGATGCAGTCTAGTCTGAAGGAAGAGAGCTGCATTGCGCCAAAGTCAAAAACACGTATCTGTTATACGATTGGCGGGTGACATGATACAAAGGTATTTTGCACCCTTTCACATTTCACCTGTGGTGACTATTAAATTTGCTGTATGACAGTATATTAAGTGCACGCTATCATGAATGACAAAGCTGCAGTAGCGCCAAAGTCAAAAAACACTATCTGTTTTCTGATTCGGCATATACAAGGTATTGTTTTTGCGACACTTCAATTCACGGCATTGGTGACTATAAAAAATTGCTGTATAAATATAAGTGCCCCTCTATCTGAATAGACAGCAGCTTCAAGTGCGTCCATAAGTCAAAAAAACAAGGCTTTACGTATCAGTTAGTATGATTCGATGATCCGCTCAAGGGTATTTTTGCAGCCATTTCATTCACTAACACTGTGGTTTGACTATACGAAATTTGCTGTATAAGTTATATAAGTGTCACGCTATCTGAATGATATATGGGGGGGGGGTGTGAAAAAGGAAATATATATATTAAAAATAAGAAGCTGCATGCCTCAGAATCAAAAAACACCGTATCTGTTATAGATCTGATGATAGCCAGTAGTTTTGGCACCTTTCAATTAGCCTTTGTGACTATAAAATTGCTATATTAAGATATACTAGGCACCGCATGAAATCCTGAAGGAAGAGAGCTGCAGTGCGACAAAGTCAAAAAACACTATCTGTTATAGATTCGGAATGATCACACAGTCCGAATTGTATTTGTGGCACCTTTCAATTCACTACTTGGTGACTATACTAAATTGCTGTAATAAGATATAAGGATGCATCCTATCTGAATAACACAGACTGGTCATGTGGCGTCCAAAGTCAAAAAAACGTATCATGGGGCTGTTTAATAGATTCGGGATGATACAAGGTATTTTTGGGCATCCCTGACGCCTCGAATCACCTGTGAAGTGAATATACAAAATTGCTGTATAAGATATATAGATGCAACCGTTATTCTGAATGAACAAAGCTGCAAATGCCGCCAAATACAAAAAAGCATCATATCTTTAATAGATTCGGATGATACAAGGTATTTTTAGCAGCCATTTCAATTCATCTCTGTGTGACTATAAAATTGCTGTAGATAGATATAAGCTCAAACGCTATCTGAATGAACAAGCTATAGTTTATCTGCAGTGCGCCCAAAAGTAAAAAAACACGTAATCCAGTTATAGATTCGACATGATACAAGGGTCAGTCTTTTGGCAGCGCTTTCAATTCACCTGTGGTGACATAAAAATTGCTGTACTAAGATACAGATGGCAACGC
The DNA here is from genome assembly GCA_025379985.1 of Phyllomedusa bahiana. Taxonomy (NCBI): domain Eukaryota; kingdom Metazoa; phylum Chordata; class Amphibia; order Anura; family Hylidae; genus Phyllomedusa; species Phyllomedusa bahiana. The sequence goes on along the minus strand of JAODAL010049389.1, from coordinate 9,348 downwards.
TATCTGAATGAAGCCAAGCTGCAGTGGCGCAAAAGTCAAAAAACCCGTATCCTGTTCATAGATCTTCCAGCATGATATCAAAGTATTTTTGGCACCTTCAATGTTAACTTGGAGGTTGAGCTAGTAAAACTTGGCTGTATAGCTAACAGATATAAGTCAACCGCTATCTGAATGAACAACAGCTTCAGCCAGCAATGCGGCGCAAATCAAAAAACACTGTATCTGTTATACCGATTCGGATGATACAAGTATATTTTGCACCTTTCAAGTTCACAACCTTGTGGTGACTATAAATTTGCTGTATACGATACTAATCACCGCTAAAATCTGAATGAACAAGATGGCTGCAGTGCTGCCAAATGTCAAAAACGTACGTATCTGTTTAATAGATTCCTGATGATACAAGGTATTTTTGGCAGCCTTTCATTTCACCTGTGGTGACTTATAAATTGCTGTACTAATCACAGAATACAGTGACAAACGCTAGTCTGAATGAAGCGAAAGCTGCAGTGCGCTCCAAAGTTCCAAATAAAAAACAACGTATATGTGATAGGATTCGGATGTTACAAGGTATGTGGCAAGACCCTTTCAATCGACCTGTGGGTGAGGCTGATAAATATTGGCTGTTATTAAGATATAATGCCTCGCTATATGAATGAACAGTCAGCTGTACAGTGCGCCTAAAAAAGTCAAATAAACACGTATCTGTTATAGATTCGAGAAGATACATGGATTTTGGCACGCTTTCAGAGTTCACCCTGTGGGGGGGGTGAAACTATAAAATCTGTCTAGTATAAGATATAAGTCGCACCGCTATCTAAGAATAACAGAGCTGCAGTGCGCCTACAAGTCAAAAACGATCGGTATCTGTTATAGATGTGGATGATAGCAAGGTATTCGTTTGGTCTCTCAATTACCTTGGTGACATATAAGAATTGCTGTATATAGATATATAGATGCATACGACTATCTGAAATAACAATAGTCTGCAATGCGCCAAAGCAAAAAACACGTATCCTGTTATAGAATACGGATCATGATAAGAAGGTAGTTTTTGGCACGATTCAATTCACCTGTGTAACTTCATAAAATCGCTGTATGAAGGATAATAAGTGTCAGCGCGCCTATCTCTGATGGAATGAATCAAAGCTGCAATCGGCGCAATAGTCACACAAAACAACGTCATCTGTTATCAGATTTCAGGATGATACAAGGTATTTTTTGGACACCTTCAATTCACCTGTGTGAGCTAATAAAATGTTGCTTGTACTAAGATGATTTAAGTGAAGCTTGCAGCTGCTAACTAGTAATGAAGACAGTCTGGCAGTGCGCCAAAGTCAAAAAACACTATCTGTTATTAGTATTCGGATGATACATAAGGTATATTTTGTGGCACCTTTCAATTCACTCTGTGGTGACCTATAAAAACATATGCTGTAATAAGATATAAGTGCACAGCTTATCTTGACATGAACAAAGCTGCAATGCGGCTCATACATGCAATAAAACACGTATCTGTTATAGATTCGGCATGGATACAAGGTATTTACCTTTGCACCTTACAATCACCTTACTGTGGGTTCGACTATAAAATTGCTGTAGTAGAAAGAGAATTAAATGCACCAGCTACTCTTGAATGTATCCAGGAGCTGTCAGTGTGCCTAGGAAGTTCAAAAAAGCACGTATTCTGTTATAGATCTGATGATAAGCAAGCGTACTTTTTATGCATCCTATCAACCTGTGCTGACTACATAAGATTGTCTAGATTCTAATCTTAAAGTGCAAGTGGAAATTATCAAACAATAGGTAGATATGGGTCATCGAAAAAAAAATTTGAGAAAAGAACACCTATCTGAAATGTATAAGCCTTGATAATCAAACTGAGAGTTTTGCCACTTCTAACAAAGAGACCTCAGTTAGGACAGAAATTATTGTATCCTAAATATAATTCAATGGGCGTGCCCAATATCCTGAGAAATCTTTCTATAACGCAAACTGGTTAATAATGAAGATATTGCAGTGCAATGTCTAACATCTAAGCTCTTGGTGAGAACTTTATCCAGACGTCGCTTATAGAGCTTGTCTGTGTTCGCCAGCCATGGCCTCCCCCCCACCCCCCGCCCCTCTCCCCGTCGCCCACTGTGTACTTTATGAGCGATAGATGCACTGCTTAAATAATCTAACTACCTTAAAATCTTCACAATGTCTAATCTAACTAACATCTTAATATAGATCGGTTTCTCTGTTGAAAAAGTATGTATGTCTTCGCGTGAGTAGTATTGGAGGAGCATGGCAGAGCGCACACGTCCAATCTAAGGTATGAAACGCGCTGTAGAGAGACTGAGGGCATTTATAACAAGTAAGGGCTGTTCTATTGTTAAAACGAGGTCATGTGATTTTTCCAGCCAAGTCGCAACCATTAATCACATCCCAGCTCAATGACGTCGCACACGACACTCTAGAGGTGCACACCTAGCTCTAATTCTGTTAAGCTGATTGGCTGGCCGTAAAAAATGTCAGGCAAGCCGCCACGAAAATGGCGTCGATACTAATAGATTATAGTCGCAGATTTTTAACTAAATTAGCGCAGTGATCGAAAAAAATCCGATTACCATAAAACCCGTGCTGATTTCAACTTTGTCGATAAAAATCGCTCAACCACTGATGTCACCAAACGGCGCGCGAGTCAGTGCGCTCGCCCCGCAGTTCCATTTTACATTCAGGCCTGCAGAAGTGGGAATCTCGCTGTGGTTCTACGCTGAGTTAAAAATGTGAGTGGTTCGGACCGACCACACAGATCCGTGCTGCAGGCGCACAATGTGTGCCCCCCTTTTGTCTCCCTGTACCCCCGTCACCATCCTCTCTTTTTCGTAGGTTAGGTATGTGTAGGGCTGAAAGCGGGGTTTAGTGTTAGAGGTTTTTGTTAGGGTTAGGGTTATAGATAGGGTTAAGGTTAGAGCTAGGGTTAGGGTTAAAGTGGGGTTTTGGTTTTTAGGGTGGGGGTTTGGGTTAGAGGTTAGGGTTATAGATGGGGTTTAAAGGGGTTTAGCTGGGGATAGGGTTATGTGGGTTAAAATTTTTATAGTTTAGGGTTAGGGTTTTAATGGGGGTTAGGGTTAGAGGTGGGGTTTTAAGGGTTAGGGGGTGGGTTGGGTTAGAGGTAGGGTTAGGGTTATAGTTTGGGTTAGAGGTGGGGTTAGGGTTATAGTTTTGGGTTTGGGTTAGATTGGGTTTGGGTTTGGGTTATAGTAGGGTTAGGGTTAGAGGTAGGGTTAGGGTTATAGATCAGGGTTAGAGGTAGGGTTAGGTTTCTAGCAGGGTTAGGGTTATAGCTAGGGTTAGGGTTAGGGTTATAGCTAAGGGTTTGGGTTAAAGATAGGGTTGGGGTTTAAAGTTTGGGTTGGGTGGTGGGAAAGGGTAAAAAGGTTTTTGTTTGGGGTTTGGGGTTAGGGGTAGGGTTAGGGTTTTGGTTTGGGGGTTAGGGTTAGGGTTAGGGTTAGGGTTAGGGTTAGGGTTAGGGTTAGTGGGTTAGGGTTAGGGTTAGGGTTAGGGTTAGGGTTAGGGTTAGGGTTAGAGGTAGGGTTAGGGTTATAGCTAGGGTTAGGGTTAGAGGTAGGGTTAGGGTTATAGCTAGGGTTAGGGTTAGAGGTAGGGTTAGAGCTAGGGTTAGGGTTATAGCTAGGGTTAGGGTTAGAGGTAGGTTTTTTGGGGTAGGGTTGGGGTTTTTAGCTAGGGTTGGGAAAATGGGGTTTAAAGGGAAAAGGGGAAAGGGTTGGGGTTTTGAGGTAGGGTTAGGGTTTACCCTAGGGTTGGGTTAAAACTGGGGTTAGGGTTAGGATTATGGCGGGGTTTTGGGGTTTAGGGGTTTGGGTTGAGGTGGGTTTGGGGGTTTAAAGAGTTAGGGTTAAAAGTTATAGCTAGGGTTAGAGATTGGGTTAGGGTTAGTGTTAGGGTTAAGGGTTAGGGTTAGGGGGTTAGGGTTAGGGTTAGGGGGTAGGGTTAGGGGTAGGGTTGGGGTTTTGGGGTTTAGGGTTAGGGTTTTTGTAGGGTTAGGCTTCTAGTGGGGGTTTAGGGTTTAGCTAGGGTTTTAGGGTTAGTAGGGTTAGGGTTATAGATGGGGTATTTAGGGGTTAAATGGGGAGGGTTGGGTTTTAATGGGGGTTAGGGGGTTGGGAGGGTAGGGTTAGGGTTAAGGGTTGGGGTTTTTAGGGGTTTTTAGGGGGTTTAGGGTTTGGGGTTTTTAAGTAGGGTTGGGGTTATAGGGGTTGGGGTTTAAAGGGGGTTTTAGGGGGTTGGGGTTTAATTAGGGTTGGGAAGATAGGGTTTTAAGGGGTTAGAAAGGTTTTGGGGTTTAAATGGGGTTGGGGTTAGGTTTGGGTTTTGGTTTTTTGGGGGGGTTTTATAGCTAGGGGGGGGTTTATATAGGTTGGGAAAAGGGTTTTATTAAGATAGGGTTGGGGTTTTAAAATGGGGGACTGGGGTTTTGGGTTAGATTTTGGGTTAAAGTGAGCATTAAAAAAAAAGGGCTGAAGTAGGGTTACAGTTACGGTTTTGAGATAGGGTTGAGAAGGGTGGGGTTTTTTGGGATGTTTTTTTTTTTGCATTAGCTTTTTAGACGGGGGTTTTACATTAGCGGTGGGGTTTTGGTGGGGGGTTTTGGGTTAGAGTAGTGTTTTCAGTAGGGAAAAGGACGGAGGGTTGGGTTAGTTTTGGGTTTAGAGGCAGGTTTTAAAAATTCATTATATAAAATTGTTTTGTTTTTAACCCCCCCCAAAACAAAATTCCTTAACTCCAGGGGCCCATAGCAAAAAATTCAGGGGCCAAATAGAAAACCATCAGACCCCATAGAAACCCACCCAATTTCCCAAAAAGTGCCCAAAATCGGGAACCCCTTAGCGCCCAAAATCACGACCTAAAAACCAACCCAAAAGCTCTAGAAACCGAGTTCCTATTTAATTTCATTTTGTGCCCAAAAAAAAAAAAAATTAAAAAAGGGGAAAGCCAGATTTTTTTGCAAAAGGGAAAATTAAAAAAATTTTTCGCCCTAGACGTTTATATCTGCCCAAATCAAAGTGTATATTGTTTTTCTTTTTTTCCCCCAAAAAATTTTTGTTTTTCAATTTACAATCTTTGGAAAAAAAAAAAAAACATTTTAAATATTTTTTGTCTTTTTTTTTTCAATTGAAATATTTTTTTTTTTTTTTTTTTGTCACCCATTTTTAAAAATATTTTCTTTTTTTTTAAACCCCTGCAAAAGGCGACTTTGTAAAGTTTTTCCAGGGAAGGGGAAAAACCCCTTTGACAGTGTTTGGGACCCTTGATGCTTCTATGTCCTTTTCCCGGAAAAATTTGGGAAAAAATTTGATTTTTTTTTTCATAAGATTATTTTTACGTGTTTTGGGAAATTCCTTTATTTCCATAGTTTCCCGGGAAAAAAAATACAAAGGGGAAAAAAAAGTATTTTTCTTATTGTTTTTTATTTTTTTTTTTTTAATTTTTTTTTTTGGGATTTCATACCCCGGGGGGATGTTAGCATGTTCACGGGACTGGGTGATGCTAAATTGTCCCTCTAAAAGCCGGGTAAACAACATTTCCCTTTTTGTATATATTTTACTAGTAAAAAAGTTTTTTTTTTATACCTTTAAAAGGCTTTGTTCGCCACAGCTTAATTGCTGGGCGTTTTTTAAGCAAAACAATTACGGTGTGTGTTTGGGAGCTCACCCAACCCGGGGTGTACTCCGTGGGGGCCACCCTATATATGTCTTACTAAGGGGTCGTATCCCCCGTGAAAATTTCCCAATGTATTTATCTTCCCTGCTCCCCCGGTTTTTTAGGGCATTTTCCCACATGGTAATTCTGGGACGGATTTAGCGTTTGCGCCCCAAATACAGTAAAAATCCGTCACGGCATTACGGTAACCCAAACAGTTCTCACTTTGGACAGGGCCAAAAGGGAAAAAAACCCGGGGAAACTAACTCCCCTTCCCTCCATTGGGGTTACAAAGATTTTTTTTTTTATTTTTCCCAAACAAAAAATTTTAAAGAACTTATCAAAAGATTTAAAAAAAAATTTAAAAGAAAAGGCATCCTGGTGAGATTATTTTTTTCAAATGCCCCCTTTCAAGGGGGCACCGGGGCAAAGAGCACAGGGGGCCCCCGAACCTTGCCCCTGAAAACTTTTTTTGGGGCCCTTGGTGGTGTTTTTGCCCCCACAATGGGCCAAATGTAGGGAATCAGGACGGGTGGGGCGCCCTTTTCCCGTTTAGTTTTCCGGCGGAACTGCGCATGATTTATTTTCGGGGCGGGGGGGGCGTGCTCTTTACTACAATGTAAAGTCCGGGGCCCCTCGCTGTGTTTTAGGCACGTGCGGGCCGAGGCCCCCCCCCTTTTGACCCGGCTGCCCTAGGATTCCCGCCGGAGGTTTACGCACCCCCCATACAGGGGGGGGAAATTTTTCCTGGCCTCGCCAGTGTGTGTGGGGGCTGGGCGAAAGTGCGGGACTTAGGCCCCGGGCCCCCCTGGGGCCCGGGGTGCCCCGGAAAAACAGTTCCGAGGAAAGGGACGGGCCTGACGCCGGGAAATCATTCCGTTGTCGGTGGGGAGTATGAATGAAAAATCCCCTTTATAAAGGCGTTAACATTCTCGGGGAAAAGGTAAAAAACCAAAAATAATAAAAAAAAATTCACTTTCCAATACCCTTTAATTCGGGAAATTTTGGTTATTAAAAAATTTGGGGGGGAAAAATACAGAAAATTAAAAAATCGGGAAAGCTTTTCTGATTGGTCGGCTAAAAGGGGGCCCCAATCAAAATAGGAGCGACAGTGAACCTTTAAAAACCTATGGGGAAGTTTAGACAAAAACCCCGGGGGGGTTTTAAAAAAATTTAAAAATTTTTAAAAAAAATTTTTTAAACCCCCGGGTGGTTTTCCCCAAAAAGAATAGGAGGGGGAAAAAACCCTTCTTGGGGAAAAAATTTTAAAAAAAACCAAAAAGGGCCGGCCCAAAATTTGGGAAAAAAACCCCCAAAAAAAATTAAAATTTAAAAAAAAAAAGAAAAAGGGGGGCTGGGGGGTTGGGTTTTAAAAAAAAACCCAACCCCCCCCCTTTTTTTTTTAAAAAAGGGGGCCCCAAACCGGGGGGAAAAAATTTTTTTTTTTCCCCTTTAAAAAAAAAAATTTTTTTTAAAAAAGGAAAAACCCAAAAAAGGGGGCCCCAACCCAAAAAAAATTTTTAAAAAAAAGGGGGGGGCCCCTTTTTTTTAAAGGGGGGGAAAAAAAAAAAAAAAAACCCCGGGAAAAAAAGGGGAAAGGCCCTTTTTTAAAAAAAGGGGGGGGGGAAAAAAAAAAAAATTTTTCCCCCTTTAAATTTTGGGAAAAAAAAAAAAAAAAAAAAAAAAGGGGGTTTGGGAAAAAATTTTTTGGGAAAAAAAAAGGGGAAAAAAAAACCCCCCCGGGGGGGGCCCCCCCCCCCCCCCGGCGGGGGGAAAAAAATTTAAAGGGGGCCCCCCCCCTTTTTTTTAAAAAAAGGGGGCCAAAAAAGGGGTTTTGGGGGGGGGAAAAAATTTAAAAAAAAACCCCCCTTTTTAAAAAAAAAAAACCTTTTTTAAAAACCCCCAAAATTTTTGGGGGGGGTTGGGTTTTTTTCCTTTGGGGGAAAAAACCCCCCCCCCAAACCCCCCCTTAAAAAATTTTTTTTTTTTTGGGGGGGAAAAAAAACCCAAAAAGGGGGTTTTTTTAAACCGGGGGGGTTTTAAAAAAGGGGGGGAAAAATTTTTATTAATTTTTGGGGAAAAAAACCCCGGGGGGGGGGAAAAAATTTTTTGGGGGGGGGGGGAAGGGGGGGGGGTTTTGGGGGGTTTTAAAAAAAAAAGGGGGAAAAATTTTAAAAAAAAGGGGGGGGGGGGGAAAAAAATTTTAAAATTTAAAAGGGGGAAAAAAAAAAAATTTTTTTTTAAAAATTTTTTTTCCCTTTTTTTAAAAAAAGGAAAGGGAAAAAAAAAAAGGGGTTTTTTTTTTTTTTTTAACCCCTTTTTTGTTTTTTTAAAAAAAAAAAATTTTTTTTTTTAAAATTTTTTTTTTATTTTAAAATATTTTTTCCCCCTTTTGGGGCCTTTGGGGTTTTTTTTTTAAAACCCCCCGGGGTTTTTTTTTTTTAAAAAATTTTTTTTTAACCCCCCCCCGGGGAAACCCCCCTTTTTCCCTTTTTTTTTTTTTTTTCCCCCCTTTTTTTTCCCCTTTTGGGGGGTTTGGGGCCCCCTTTTTGTTTCCCCCCGGGGTTTAAAGGGCCCTTTTTCCCCCCTTTTTTTTTAAAAAGGGGGGGGTTTTTGGGGGGTTTTCCCCCCCAAAAACCCCCCCCCTTTTTCCCCCCCCCCCCCGGGGGCCCTTTTAAATTTTAAGGGGCCCCCCAAAAATTTTGGGTTTAAAACCTTTTTTTTAAAAAAGGGGGGGCCCGGGGGCCCTTTTAAAAAAATTTTTTTTTTCCCCCAAAAATTTTTAAAAACCCCCCCAAAAAATTTTTAAAAACCCCCCCCCTTTTGGTTGGTTAAAAAAACCCCCCAATTTTGAAACCCCCTTTTGGGTTTTTTTTTTTTAAAATTTCCCCCAAAAAGGGGTTTTTAAACCCCCCCGGGGGGGTTTTTTTTAAATTTTTTTTAAAAAAAAATTTTTAAAAAACCAAAAATTTTTTTTTTTTTTATTTTTTTTTTTTTTTTGGGGGGGCCCCCCCTTTTTTTTTGGGTTTTTTTAAAACTTGGGGTTTTTGGGAAAAATTTTTGGGGGGTTTTGGGGTTTGGGTTTTTCCGGGGTTTTTTTTTTTTGGTTTTTTTTTTTGGTTTTTTTTTTTTTTAATTTTTTTGGGTTTTTTTTTTTTTTTTTTTCCCCCTTTTTTTTTTTTTTAAAAAAAAAAAACCCCCTTTTTTTTTTTTTTTTTTTTTTTTTTGTTTTTTAAATTTTTTTGTGTTTATTTTTTTAAAAAAAAAAAATTTTTCCCCTTTTTTTTTTTTTAAAAAATTTTTTTTTGGGGTTTTTTTTTTCCCCCCCTTCCCCCCCAAAAATTTTTCCCCCCCCCAAAAAAAAAAAAAAACCCCCCAAAAAAAAAAACCCCCCAAAAAAACCCCCCGACAAGGGGGGGGGTTTAAAAAAAAAGGGGGGTTAAAAGGGGGGGGGGTTTTTTTTTGGGGTTTTTTAAAAAAAAAAAAAAAAACCCCTTTTAAAAAATTTTTTTTAAACAAACCCCCCAAATTTTTTTTGGAAAGGGGGGTTTTTTTCCCCCCTTTTTTTTTAAAAAAAAAATTTTTTTTTTGGGGCCTTTTTAAAAAAAATTTTAAAAATTTTTTTAAAAAAAAAATTTT